>WURV02150698.1:0-17410 GCA_011762755.2 Epimenia babai | reverse complement strand
TCGGATCATAGGTGAGAGAGGCGGTCTTGGCCCCGCGCGCGCCAGTGAGGCGGTTTTCTGTGTCATAGGTGAAGGTGGCAGGACCGGCCTGAGTGTATTTTGGTTGAGGCCGTTGCGAGGAGCCAAACAGCGTGTTCAGCCGCCAAGCGTCAGAAGAGATTCAAATTGTCAAAGAGCGAGCGACTGTTTCCGCAGAAGTGACGTAATTTTCTTTAACTCGAACTATCCTCTTTTTCTCAAAATTGGAATAGCAGACAGCGTGAAGATTACGGAAAAGACCAGCGGATAAAATGACATATCCAACAAAATTCCGATACTCGCCGGGAACTTCTTCCCCAGCCCACTCAGATCGGGATCGGGGTTGGCAATCAAATCTTCTATTCTTGGAAATTCAGTTTCAAACGGCATCAGACCCATCACTGTTGAATATACAATCAACAGCATAAGCCAGGATGCGACCGAGAAACGGTAGGCACCATATAGATTCATTGAATATAATAGAGTCGACACAACAAAATATATGACAATTAAAGCGATGTTTTGGTAGTATAAAAACTTCAAACTCAGCACCGAAATGAATAACAAAAAAACCATAGATACGATCGCCGTATCAATAGTACTGAATTTGTTTTTCCATTTTGCTAACAACATCTCAAATCTACTACCGACGCCTGGATCTAATTCTGCTTACTTGTGATCTTGATTTGATTCTTCTTGCATTTCATCGGGTTAATCGCCAGCACCGCTGCGTACGGTGTGCGCCTCAAGGCTTCCCAAACTGCGACCGCCGGTCCGGCAAACGAGCCGGATCGTTCAATGGCGGAACTTCTTTAGTCGGTAATCTCAAAAGCGATGGTCTCACCATCTTTCAGCCCGATCAATTGTGAAGCAAGTTGGGCACGGATCGTGATGGCTTCCAACTCCGGCTTGACGACAAGGTTGGAGACATCAAATTCACCCTGCAACACAAACGGAACCTTGGGGATCAAACGTGAGCCTTCGGGCAGTCGACCGTGCATTTCTTGCCATTGGCGGGCTAGGCTATGCCCGGTCAGGTAGTCGCAGTCTGTGAGGACTTCACCGGCCCACGCATCAAGATTATCAGCAATCTTGTGGCCCTCACCGGTCTCTGGGTCAAATTGACCAACCCAATCGCCAGCCAGAAAGAACTGCTCCCCGAAGATATTTTCGGCGAAGAAAGTGTAACTCTGAATATCGGTTCCCGTATCGGAGTAATGGCTTTTCCATAGATCGAACGAATTCCACGTAATCAAGCCCAAAACACTTGGCGTATCACGCAACGGTCGAACCAAGAGTGCGCCCTCAAACGCGTAAAATCCGTCCTTCTCGGATAGCAATTTGAACGCCTGCGAGTTCAGGCTTTGAGGGAGGAACGCCTCAAAGCCTGAGCCAATCGGATCGCTTGCTAGATCGACTAAGCCCTGAATATTCTCCATGCTCAAGACCTAATCACAAATCTCGATCCTACAACGACCTCCATCAGGCACATTGCGGATTTGGTTGCCAATTTGCGCGCCCAAGCTTCGGTTGTCTGAACTGGGAATGTTACGAACACTAGCATTTTGACTTTCTCGGAATACTGCAGGCGGAGACTCGTCGCGGTCCGTTCCCGACCTTGTTTGGGTACCTCTCATATTATCTCGACGTCGTTGATCACGACCTGCACGGTCCACAGTTAAGGTTCTACCGGTTGCCCCAGATTCTTCGAGGTGGCGGGCTGACTCTGGGCTTGCCGAGCGAGATACTTTCACCGTTTTTGTTGAGCTAAAGAGCCCCTTGATTGCCTGTCCAGCTTTGGTGGCGAGTGCACCCACGATAGCTAAATCCTCCGGACCTGGAAGAGCTAGTGTGGCACCTGTCGCAACCCCAATTGCCGCCATCTCCCCCATTGACTCACCCCTCTCCCCCATTGACTCACCCCTCTCCCCAATTGACTCACCCCTCTCCCCAACTAACTCACCCCTCTCCCCCATTGACTCACCCCTCTCCCCCATTGACTCACCCCTCTCCCCCATTGACTCACCCCTCTCCCCAATTGACTCACCCCTCTACCCAACTGACTCACCCCTCTCCCCAATTGACTCACCCCTCTCCCCAACTGACTCACCACTCTCCTCATCCACCTCATCCCGCTCAGAATCCTCCCCCTCGTACTCAAGCGTGTCATCTCGTCTTGTCAACGCCTTCGTCAGGCTCGAGTCTCCATCCCCGTCCATCTCCACGTCAGACCCATCACCCCCGACATCGTCCGCCACCACAACCTCCGTCTCTTCCACTTGCTTCTTAGATGCCTTCAGAGATCCTGTACTTAGTAACCTAAGATAAAATTTTGATACGCCAATTCAAGTCCGGTCTAAAGAGCTGATGGGTACACTTTAGTACAAACACTGACAATATCATTACATCTCTGCACTACGTACTAAAAACCTCATGGCCGAAAGACGCATATATTATCATACAATGCCAAGCAGGTGTTCTCAGAATGGTATTGTATTGTATTTATAGGCTGATTACCGAAGTAATGGTTGTGATAGGCCATAATTGGCCCTTTACAAAGGTAGCCTATTAATGTGGTTGACACAACAATCTGATTAGCCTCACTTATGGTGGGTGGGGGGAAAACACCTAGTGTGTGAAACTCACCGAGTCTGGGCAGACAATTGACCTTTTTCCATTCACATCACTGGTTCCAGATGTCTACATACGAGCTACATATGTCGCACACTTCACTAAGTCTATGGAAGGTCAATGGTTATTTACAATAAGATGATGACATAGCAGGGAGGTAAGCGACATAGAGATCATATATAGAGCATCTGAAGCACAGCAAATGTCAGAGGGAAAAGGCCCTAACAGAACCACATTGCGAGGGCTACCCAGACCCCCATGGGCAATGGAGTTTTAGGTGTTTTTCAGCCCGAAAAACGCCACAGTTAGCATACTGATTAGAGCGGGATTCAAACCAGGGACCCCTGGATTCAAAGTCCAACCACTACGCCAGCTGCCCCCCTACTTTAACATTAGTTGCATTATTCCTTTTTTATATGACGAGCCTCTCAGAGGGTCAGCATCGCAGAGGTCCTCACCAAAAACCTGATAACTTGTACTCAATATTAACATATCTACTCGAGATTATCAGCGAAACGAACCGTGTCTTGTTGATGTCTCGAAGCTTCTGCTTGATCAGTGTCTCAAGACGCTTGACGTACACCGCCTCGACGCTCGCTAGGATCTGCCGCGGGGTGATGTGGAAATCTTGTCTGTACGCCGCGTGTGGCAGAAACGTCATTCGGATTCTATACATTCTCCGACACTCCCTGTACATGGTGATTATGTACCAAACTGACATATATATTGAAATAATTATTATCAAGTATGAAATTTATAAACTACAAGTCTCGGCTAATAGCCGCTTTTGGATGCGACTTACGATAAAGTGATGTTAACTGCGTGTGTTTAAGTCGTATGAATATGTGCTTAGAAACGTTTTCTGTTGAATAGAAAGTAAAAAGGTAAAGTACAACATTTATTGACAGCAATTATCACCCAATAATGGCTCTCAGATGTGGTTTACAATGAAAGTTTTATGATAGCTATTCAGCGCATATACAATACCTTCAACGCTCGCATATCATCCCAGCAAGGATAATATTGAGGATGTACCCATTTTTGAGACGGGTTTATACCAGCAATCGGGGATGAAAGAAGCTGAGGATTACCGTAGAACAGTTGACCGGTGAGAGATTTAGAACCCGCGACCTTTCGGTGAGTCCGGTATTCCTGTTCCTACCACTTGACAAACTGCTTCCCCAGAGAAAGTATCGGTTAATAAACAATATTACCACAAAAGGGAATAGCTCAATTGGTTAAAGGCTGCACAGTGAACCTGCGCATATAACATTCATATTCCAGGCTTTAATGATTGGCAGATATCAGGTACTGCCCCGATTGATGAGTTAAGTGAAGTAAAGTCGCTCAGGTACTGCCAGGTAAACCCTCATGGCGGTACATCGCCGGGCGGATAGCACTAGTTTACTGCGCAGAAATGTGATGTGAACTGAACCAATTGATCATTGTAACCTGTCACTTAACCAATTGATCATTGTAACCTATTACCGAACAATCTGATCGCTGTAGCCAATCACTTAACCAGCTAATTGTTGTAACCTATCACTTCACCAACTAATCGTTACCTATCACTGAACCTGCTGAACGTTGTAACCTGTCATTTAACCAACTGATCGTTGTAACCTATTACCGAACAATGTGATCGCTGTAGCCTATCACTGAACCAGCTAATTGTTGTAACCTATCACTTAACCAGCTGATCCTTCTAACCTATTACTTAACCATCTGATCGCTGTAGCTTGTAACTTAACTAGTTGATCGCTGTGACATGTCACTTGACCAGCTGATGAAGTCGTTATCGAAATGTGTGATATAACTATTCCATTTTACCTTGTTTTACTGGGACCAGTTTGCACGCTGAGGTAGTCCGTGGCGGTAACATCTTGTAACACCTGTATACCGAAATCACTAAATAATAAAGGACTGTCAAAGTGCCAGTCATGTATATATATGTTATATAGATATAAAATACTATCTTGACTGCTCGGACCTGACACTTGCCTGTAATCTCCCTGAATGCATTTTATCTGAGACACTTAACACTCGACACATTCAAAGCAATAATTGTTTCCAGCCACCAAAGTGTGTAAATCAATCAATTTTATAAAATAAAATGAATTAATGAAGCAATAAAAAAACATCATCAAATGTTTATTGAAATAAATACACTGAAAATTAGAAATTTGACAAAAATCTCATGTAATTCTCAATCCTTTTAATAGATTTATATCTAATAGAATAGTTGTGTATAAAGTCAACTAGACAATGGCAAAAATTTGAATATACTTGTATGTACAGAATGAAGGACATAAAAGAAGACAAAATAAGTGGCTGAGAAATGTGGAAACAAAAGAGAAATGACGTTTGCTCCCGTTTAGCCCATATGGTTATATGCCGATGGTTTATTATGGGAAGGGGGCAGGGGGCATTCAATAATTATCCGTATCTATAGCCAGAAAGAGGGGTAATCTGATCATATTAGAATAAGGAATATCAAAAAATATGTTAGTACAAATGAATGATAATCTGAAAGTGAAGCTATACGTACCTTATTGACTAACTAAGACTATGATTAGCACAAGCTTTCGTATACAGGTGCAATGAATAGGCTCGCTGACACAACGGAAATACCCTACATAACACACACCACCCCCACTCATTGCACCTGATGAAGTATACGTGAATACGAAAGCTAATCTTAGTTTGACAATAAGGTTAGCTTTGATTTTCGTATTATAAGATATGGCTAAAACGGCAACCCACACCTCTTTAAACGATAATCTGTTACACTTCGATTGATTCAACAATGCGAAACAAAAAAATAAGCCGATTAAAATTAACAAAGTCAATTTAATGATCAAACTAAAAAAAGAAAAAATATGATAGCAAGGCTACAATGGGAAGGTGTCTCAGTTTTTAGCACCAATAGCATCCATCATTTAGCCGACAGGTATGCATGTACTGAAAGGTTGATTAAAACATTGGCTGGGCCCGTCATTCAACCTATGACCTAACTAACACCATAATAATTTACTGTTTAATTTAATCTCCAAATGACCTGGATATCTTGGGAAAGTACCCTCTACCCTACAAGCAAGTAAAAACTGCCTGACAAAATGTAAAAACTTGTGGAGTGATGCCATTTGGATATTCCGCCTCCGAGTTAATTTGCACTGTGGAAAACTATATTCACTGAGATAAATAAGGCCAATCATATTCACTGACATAAGGCCAATCATATTCACTGACATAAATAAGGCCAACCATATTCACTGACATAAATAAGGCCAACCATATTCACTGACACAAATCAGGCCAACCATATTCACTGACGTAAATAAGGCCAAACCATATTCACTGACATAAAATAGGCCAACCATATTCACTGACATAAATAAGGCCAAACCATATTCACTGACATAAATAAGGCCAAACCATATTCACTGACATTAATAAGGCCAACCATATTCACTGACAAAAATAAGGCCAAACCATATTCACTGACATAAATAAGGGCAACTATATTCACTGACATAAATAAGGCCAACCTCATTCACTGACATAAATAAGGCCAACCCATATTCCCTGACATAAAAAGACCAACCATATTCACTGATATAAATAAGGCGAACATATTCACTGACATACGTAGCAATAGCCAGAAAACTAAGCTGTTTTTGTAAAAATCCAATACTGTCCAGATAAAGGGCCAACTCCAGTCTATTGATACAGGCAGCCATATTTAATGTGGTTGGCACTAGATCTGTTCCAGAAAATCTTCGTGATGGTCTATCATAATAAAGACTTCCCATGACATGAAAGTATTGTATTCCTGTGTTTTCACTGGTCAAGTTATATGACTGCATACAAGATCGAAAGTATACTTCAAATTGCTACAGTAAGTATCAAATTCAGTATAAAATTGTACAGAAGTATGTAATGAATAAGTCTCAAAGACTGGGGAAAATAATAGCGATACTGCAATGTAAACGTAATCATTGAATCATTGATAAATAAACATTGGATCATTATCAAGGTTTGCTCCGGAATGATTTACATTATATTCAGACACAAAAATTATAAAAGGGCAGCCAGAAGACCGTGGTACAATCTCTGGTCTAATCAGTATAATACCAATGATATATTAAGGGCTAAAACCACATTAGTCACTGTCTCCTTATTAGAACCTGGGTAGCCTTTTGCAGTGTGGCTAAGTAAGCGCTTCTCTCTGACCTTGCCACGTTTCCATTCAGTCTACATGATCCATATGGCGAGTACCTTTCTGCTAGTGTTGAAATATGTGTTTTAAATAATGTATGCAGTCTGTTGTCATGGGAAACCTGAGGCATGAAAGGACAAACTCTGGGCCCACACTGGGCAGAGACAACTTGAATAATCTTCTAAACATAAAAATTATGAAAGACTAAAGTATGAATTTGGTTCTGAAAGTATCTGTACACAAAGGGATTGACTTTTTATACATATTCGGGAGAGTATAGGAACAGTGATCATGAGGTATAGGGTTACGACTTTGGGTCCTAAACAACATATCTTGCTGCAAATTCCTGTGACAAGCAATATCCATAGGAAATATGCCAATCAAAAAGTGCCCCAATCAACGCAATATTCTGAGGATATATGATATAATGATGCACACGACAAAAGTGGAGCAGACAAAACTATTGTAAACTACTATGGTTTTGCCATAATATGGTCATTGTTCTTAAAGTCTCACAACCAATAAACCAAAGTTTCCTAAAGTCTGAATTAATAAACCAAAGTTTGTAATAGTTAAGTAGTTTCCATTATTCAAACTCAATGACAGAAAGTCAACTTTTTCAAAAACTTTGTAACTTGTACTTATGTAACTCTATTTATTCATACATTATTTTTATCCTTCTATTTAATGGCCATTTTCCTAGAAAAACATGGCAAAAGTGTGTTTCGAAAATACGCACTGACAATTAACTGGAGATAAAAGTTGAGACAAAAGTTGAGTGCAGTAATATACTGATTCGCGACGTAGTAACTGATTGCGATGTTGAATAGCTCCCCTCCGACACTGCGGAATGATCTAGGCATTTCTAGAATGTTCCCCTTTAGGGCGAGACTGAAGTATCGAGCCATGTACCCATAGCGCGCTATTGTAGTTACTATATGTAAAAGGGACATCACCACGAGGATTGAAGCGAATGATTTAGCCGATGAATAAACACTCGTTTTTTCTTCCGGTTTGACAGAAGGGTCGGTTTTTTTTGCATCTGCTGCGGTCATTCGCTTGTGAAGCTTGTGACTCCGGTGAAGAACGACCATTATTGCGATAGACAAACCCGTCAGAGTGACACCGGGAATAAAGACGTAAAGAATAATTGTAAGAATATGACGAATAAAACCGTGAAGGGGGAATTCCCGCGAGTACGTACAACCGTATGTATTCACGGTGACTCCATCGATGTAGAATCGCCCACCGATAATATACGCGGATGTTTTTAGAATGACAGTGTAAAGATCGGAGAGAAATACGGCTAACGCGATTGCGGAACAGATCACCACTGTCCGTCGAGTTTGGGACACAGCGAGCAGATCTAACGGTCTGTTCAGACCTTTCAGCTTGAATATGTAGGCGGCGATGAGGGTATACACGGATACTTTGTTAGCTGCGTAATATAAAAAAGCTTGGGCTCGACACCATGCGTTCGTTGGGAAAAATCCCGAAAATAATTCTAATATATCACTGACAGAAATGACTGAGATCGACACGCAGTCGGTGATCGCGATGAAGGTGAGGAATATAAAGACGGGAGATCGACGGTATAGCTTTCTCGTTATTACCGATACGAGTAAGAAGAGGTTACCGAAGATCCCGACAGCGAAGAGTGTTGGACTGAAAATCCGCAAGTATTTACCATAACCTGCTAATACCATGAAGCCAGTCATCGACACATGTACGCGAGGCGACGTCCCGTTGGTTGAGACAGTAGTTGAATTAGCTGCTGACATGGCTACGTTTGCCTGACAAGGAGATGTTGCGATGACTAAATTCATATAAGAAATGATAAGTTAATTAAAAGGGATAGTATTGACTAATAGAAGCCTTTTTTATAGAATAATAATGAGCATTGTATTTTAAACTATTAAATAACAAAAATGAACATGATGAAAAGAGTTCTTTATTATAATATGTAATAAATAGTAAACCATAATATTGTTCTCTGTAAATCTTGGACGATTAAAAGAATAATTTCTCCTATAAAATTGATTTTAGAAACATAAGGAGATTTATACAGGCTATACTAATTATAGCGAGTTGAAAAGGATTCAATAATGGATAATGTGATACAGTAATAGGTGAGCTTTTAGTCTGACGTCTTGAATGACACCGAAGTTTTATTGATTATACTGGAGTAAGAATTGTGGGTGGAGACAATCGAGTGGAGAAATATAGTAGTGAACATTGTAAATATCAAGTGTTGAATGGGTTGGTAACTTACTAGTGAGGCTGAGTCTTTGGTTATGACTGGATGAAAAAAGATTCTGGACGTTACAAGTGACAAGTCAAATGAATACAATCTTTATTTTATGTAAAAGCTATTTCATCGTATGAAATTGGAATCGTAAAAATGGGAATAAAACCATTGTCCAAGTGATATATCGGTAGTCCTGGTACACGAGAGATATTAAAACCTAGTATTGTTCTCTCTACGACAAATTCTTCAATAATACATTGTTAAATTATACTACAGGCCTTTTGGTTCATGGTATTATTGTAAAATATCATCGTCATGTTCTTATTCTGGACAGATAATAATATAGCAGTGAAAATAAAATGTCTTATTTAAAATAATTATGTAAGGGACATAAATGTGGAAGTAAACGGTAAGCATTTAGGAATTTAGTGATTCTTGATTGGAGACCTCCTTGAGTTTAATTAAATTGTGGGGCAAATTATTACTTCCTAGCCTCATGTGGACATTCAATGAATGCTAACATTTCAGTCCCATTAGGAGAGGAAATGCACAGAAAAACCTATACCCCTGATACCATCTCCAGCTATTCAAAGAACCACATTGGCGACCCCCAGTAACATCACGTTGTCTCGGTAGTTATAAGGTAATATACAAACAGTGACAGATTACCTTTGGGTGAGTTTTTACAGCCGCTAGATGACAACATGATGGAAATTTTGCTTTTGTGCTATTAGCATCGTTAAATACATCATATATGTATAATAGTTTAATACGCCGTACTCCTTGTTTGTTATTGTTATAATTATGCTAAAACTTCACACCAGCGGTAGCAGATCAAAACCTTTTCCTATATGACTAAATTTGAACACGTTTAACAACCACTT
This sequence comes from Epimenia babai, assembly GCA_011762755.2. NCBI lineage: Eukaryota > Metazoa > Mollusca > Solenogastres > Cavibelonia > Epimeniidae > Epimenia > Epimenia babai. The sequence continues at coordinate 7,410 of WURV02150698.1, read as the reverse complement.
TCACAACTTTTAAAACGGCAAGCAAGTTAAAACAAATCGTCAAACACACAAGTAACTTTTTCCATAATTCACGTGTTTAATTATTTATCCGACACCTTGGTGAAAAACCTTGATAAAAAACCTCGATACGATGATTTCAAGTATACATGTTATCCGGGAAATAATGGACAGGAAAAGATACAGCCCTTTATGTGTATATACACATACGAAGCATATAAGAAATAAACGATTCATGTTTTGAGTCGGTGATATTTAGATGGAATTGTGTTGAGAGGTGTTGAAGATTTTCACGCATCCAAGCAAAGAACAGAAGTTAGGCATTGTTGCCCTGGGGTATGTTTCGATTAGAATGAACTTATATACAATATATTTGTACGTAACTTTAAGTTGAAAACAGTTCATTAAATAGATTTACGGTGCATGAAACAATGGCTCCGTGTAGTCGTAGTTACACTACACTGAACTCAGCCTTGTACTGGGTGGGACATCATTCGTAGACCACGAAGCCAACCTAGCATAGTCCCCATCAGCGTGTCAATAAATTCATGACTAGCAATAGCCGGCAATGTAAACAGACCCCACCATGTGCTAATGCTCGTATCGGATCTTTTATAGTGTCTGGTTGTGGATTACAAAAACACAAAATTGCGCAAAGTGTTAGTAAAGTCTTTTGTGACTTAACAGCATGAGTATCATCATTTAATGAATGATCCAATCATAGATCTTAGCTTACATTTTCTTACGTATTCAAACAAGCACATAATTATTTCCCAGAGTTTCTGGTAGTCTTTAAATTCTACACATACCATGACAATTTACCTTGTTGGAATTTGATATCTTTATAAACTATCCAAGCCTAAACATTTTTAGGGAAGCAATAGATACATGTTTCTCTGGTCAGGGTAGCTGATGAAGATTGCTGCATAAACATTTTTTCAGGGAACCAATAGATACATGTTTCTCTTGTCATGGTAGCTGATGAAGATTGCTGCATAAACATTTTTTCAGGGAACCAATAGATACGTGTTTCTCTTGTCATGGTAGCTAATAAAGATTGCGGCATAAACATTTTTTGGGGAACCAAAAGATACATGTTTCCTTTGTTTGTCAGGGTAGCTGATGAAGATGCTGTATAAACATTTTTTTAGGGAAGCAATAGATATACCTGTTTACCTTGTACTAGTTCATAGCTACAATCAATTATCAACATAGCAATCAGTGATCCAACAAGGAGTAATTAAAGAGAAAATAAATTGATTGGCTTTGTAAGATGCAGAAAATTGCATATAGTATCACCATAGCAACGGGATCCTTCAATTGTCCAATACAGACATGGGTGTAACATTACAGTGGAGAGACAAATGAAGAGGTAGTATGGAATTGAAAGAATCCACACAAATTGAATTTTTTATATTTCTTAGACTTCCATATAGTTAGGTTCATGTCAGTACACCAAATATGAGATGCACCACCCTGATTCGCTAACACTACCACGTAGGATGAGATGAGAGATGAGATGTTTTTTATTCAATGCAAAATACGGAAAATATATACAAAATGATATAAGACACGAATTCAGGTAATACACATAGTGATATAGTACACATACAGTAAGGTTTCATAGTTTATGTATAATCGTGTGAAATGATGGAGGAAAATATAGCTATGTACATGATGTCAGACAATACGACCGCATCGAAAGGAGGCAGACGAAGTCATTGGCTTATTGGTTGTGCCCCCAGGGATGCATTTAAGTGTGTATTTAAATGTTTTTGGACTGTACCCATATAGGTATCGCCCTGCCCCCCACCCTCCGGCAACACCCTATGCAGTGGTACCTTCAGGAGCTGAGTAGCCCCCCCCCTTGAAGACGCTGCAGACCCTGTCATACTTCAAATTGGTTTATTAGGGTACGGGGACACAGAATTGGGTGGTATATTGGTGTAAATATGAATGTAAAGGTTACGCTAAAGTACAACATCAAAGACCGTAAGAATCATCCAATAAAGGCTCTTCGATGCGATTTCCAATGAAATGTTTGTGGCAGCTATTCAGCGCAACAATACCTTCAACACTCGCATATCACCCCGCCAGGGATAATATTCAGCATCTACCCATTTTAAAGACAGTTTACTTCAGCAATCGGAGATTGCAAGTCATCAAGAATGACTTGCTGAGGATCATCGCAGAAAAGTCAACTGATGGAAGGTTTCGAACTCGCAACCTTTCGGTTACGAGTCCAGTGTTTCTACCACTCTACTAACTGCTTCCCCATGTATTGGCATTGTTGGTGTAGTCAGTATATGGGATACCATATATAGTTGGTGAACTACGAACTATTTAAGGAGAATGCTAGCATGAATTCTCTAGAGTCTCTGAAGACATGTTCTGCTGTGAGAGTACATGTCCAGATGCAGCCCTGGACTCAAAAAGCTATTCCAAGTACAACAGTCTGCTGAGAGTCATCTATCTAATGCGTATGTGTGACTCATTTTACTGAACAAAGAGCGTAAAAATAGAATATCCATCTGCAGTAGAAACAGCTGTAGTTAATGTAATCAATTTCATAAAGTATAGGTTCCACATAATTATACTCGCATTGTAAAGCATAATAATTGATCATGTAATTTGTGTACTGGAGAAAAATCCACTTGCATTATAAATAAAGCCATTAGTACAATTCAAATTATAGGTAACATCGTTAACAAAATGGCAATAATAGATTTTGCCTATCATGCAGATTAATGTAGTTTTATTATTCAGTGTAGCCCCTTTTGAGCATAAAACGAATTAAAGTTGAAAATTAGACAATATATCGTGTGTGATATTTTTTGAAATGCTTAATGGTAAGGGTGAAATAAAACTGATTGGTCCCTGGGCAGAATTTTCAAATAAAATTTGAATGTAATGTTTAATTTCGGTTAATTTATAACAAAAACCTAACTAACTATATTACTTTGACTTAATATGATATGAGAATATGAATGAATTATCACACATGGCAGTAACAGTAAACATAATAGCAGTGGATTGATTAATGTCAATAGTACCTCAAAAAATTGCTGATGGCCAAATAAAATCCAGCAAAATTTCTTAGATTTTTTAATTTGTAAAATTCAACAACATAAGTCTAAGTCCGACCCAACCCCTACAAGAAGCGTATCCGGGACCATCTGATCTTGTATAGCGTGTGTGAACAAGATGGCAGTCAGTAATGTTACTCATTATACGGCCACTCGTACCCCTTCTGACATCGTTGTTTCTACCACTGGCTTCATGGTGTTAGCAGGATACGGTCGTCTGCTACGAGTTTTAACACCCACTCTCTTCGCCGCGGGAATCTTCGGTAACTTGTTCTTGATCGTGTCAGTGATAACGAGGAAGCTATACCGTCGATCGCCCGTCTTTATATTCCTCACCTTCATCGCCATCGCCGACTGCGTGTCCATAGCGGTCATTTCGGTCAGCGACATCGGCGAGCTTTATGCCGCGTACGTCCCAACGAGTGAATGGTGCAACGTACAGGCTTATTTCTACAACACTTGCAACAAAATATCCGTCTATATCCTCATCGCTGCCTACGTATTCAAACTGCGAGGTCTACGCAGACCGTTGGACCTCATCGCCAAGTCGCAAACGCTACAGACTTTTATAATTTGTTCGGCTATAACAATCGTAATTCTCCTCGCCGATCTATATTTAGTCATTCTGAAAACCACAGCGTATATGCTCGGCGCCGTATTTTACATCAACAACGCCACCATTGACTGTTACCACTGCATATACTCAGACAATTTTCCGCTGCACAGTTTCGTGCATCCATTTATAACTATAGCCATATACGTATTGATCCCTGGGGTCACGCTCATCTGCCTCTCCGTCGCCATACTCCTCGCTCTCCATCGGAGCCAAAAGCTCCATCAACGAATGACCAAACCGGATTCACAAACCGACGAATCGTCGAAACTCGACGCTAAACCGAGCGTTTATTCGTCGGCCAAATCGTTCGCCTCGATTCTCGTGGTGATGTCGATGTTACATATCGCGTCCACAATGGTGCGTTACGGTGACATGGCGCGTTACATAAGTCAAACTCTCACATACAGCAGCACGGAAACGCCTGTATCACTACGCAGCGTCGGTGGTGAACTATTTAACGTGGCTGTGAGACATTATCTCTTAACACGATATGTAACGTCTCTGAATTTCTCCCTTAACTTTTACTTACAATTAATCGTTAGTGCTTATTTTAGAAATACTATGCTGCCATTTTTGGCAAGAAAAGGATAAATTAACCTAAAGCATGGGCCAAAAACAAGACAAACTGGCCAAAGATGAAGATCTTACCTAATGGAAAGCAATTACAATCCAAAAATGATGTGGCACCAATAGGTATATAAATATTAGACAAATGAATATATTAGTGGTTTTTGTACAAACTGATGTAGTGCACTAAGATATGACTTCAGATATTTTCCAACATTGAATTTACGACTTTTAGGTATTTGAACTTTTTCTATGTGGGCCTGGAGTGGAATTTTTGGGAGTCGTGTAATGCTTCTATTAATGAGCTGAAATGCATCAAACTAATCAACTAACCTCTACCCAGCCATTCTGCAGTCACCGAGCGTAGACGAATGGAACAAAAATGCAATTATTGGAGTCAGGTCATTGAAGCGACCCGGCCTATGACAGTGTGTATTATTTAGATTATTTGTTGTATTTAATTAAAAACACAAAAAACTACAACCGAATCGGGAATATAATTTTAAACAAACAACTACATGATGGCGTTCGTATGACATTTCATCATCTGTCATCAAAAATCGAACATCTTGTCTGATCACGGATCACCAGAAAACCACAGACGAAAGCCAAACGATGGAGGAACGGTCATTTCCTGTTGGAAGGGCCGCACAGAGGAATCATATACCGAGACTCGCGCATACCAATGACTTACCACAATTCATGGCGAAATAAAACTGGTACGTCTTGATAACATCCCCGGCCGGTCACTAAGTGAATTTTTTGTTTATATTTACGTTTTATTCCACTTAGCTTGTTCCGTGTGTATTATATTAGTTACCTTTATTATCACGCATTTTAATTCGCCTGTTTTCACACACACATATATATTGTGTGAATAATGATGCAGGATGTTTGATGATTAAATTATTAACCCACTTTAATTATAGGATTGAAACTTCTTTTATTCAAGAACTACTCCAAATTTGGATTTTAATTTTGATTGCTAGCTAGAAGTTACGTGTATTTATGACAGGAGGTCATCCTTACCATGTCATTTAACCACACGCAACACGTCTATCGTGACATCACTATTATGTGTGTTCTGTATAACAAAACAACACGCGTATCCATTCTTTTTAGACTATTTTATTGATAAAGAATACGATAAAAAAATCTAACATCGAGTCACAGCCATATTGAATTAATTTTTGTATTTATCTATTTTATAATCAAATGGTCTGACCTATCATCGTAAAATAAACATAAAAAAACAAGAACACACACAGCTGTGATGTCACAATGAGCACGTAAGAGTGATATTTCCCAAACATTTACGTATAGTAATAATCAGCGCAAAATTACCGAAATTTGTTTTTGTTTTATGTAGATTATCAGGGGTGCTTTGAACAGCGCGCAAATATGAAACTACGTTAAAAACTTTTGTATTTAGTCTGTATTTTTAAAGACAGATATTTGTAGTAACGTCAGCTTTTAGATACATATATTATACAAATTACAAATATTATTTATAATTTTTTATGTAGTTTACCTTTTTTATCATCGTGCACAATTCCATAATGGGTAACTGACAAACTTTTATCAAGCATGCCTAAGTGCCCACTATAATAACATATATTTAATGTTGCTATGTCGCTATGTTGCAATGGTGTTGTTTTACTATTCATTGTAGTTGGATAAATTTGAATAGATTATAGTCAATTTTTTGTATTTTGGTAGATGACGTTACAGTGACCAAAACAATATCATCTGGTGTAGAGGCATTTGATACGCTGACCAAGCAAGAAATGGCTACTTGTATTACAAAAGAGGAAGTAATTTTGTTTTAGAAACGATGTATTGTTTTGTGTATATCACAGAGGACAACGATACTCATGGTTATAGATAGCTGTAACATTCCACAGCAATAGTTTGTTTTGCATACCCATCGACTCTTACACATTCTGAAAATTATATCTTCCAGCATTACTATGAGATCCAGAATCTTCTTGATTTCATTTTTCCAAACTTGTGGTATATATAGTTTTTTCTTTACTATAGAATTATCAGGCCTAGTGTAACTCTAGATTCATCCATTGTTCCATTTGCTTTTTTTGGGATATATTAGATTTCTTTATATTGTAAAGTGTCGTAGGCATCATCTTGTCACAATGACTAAGGGATTATATGGCACTTAAAATAAAACTTCATTATTATTATTACTGCTGGATTCGTTGAGAATTATTTTATGGATGAGGGTACAAAATTTCCTGGAGGTAAATAAGAATCACGACGTAATATGTCAGAAATCCGAGGTAGTTTGGCCCGTAGAACAATGAGACCAGCCACTCAGTGAGCCCCGCAGGTCGAGGATGACCGATAACACATAACAATGAGATCAAATCAAGAGGATGTAAAGAACGTTGGTTCCACGAACTAACTCCACCCCGAGATAAATTGGTGAGGCCTGCCTCACTGAGATGGATGTAACAAATCAATGAGATCAAATCAAGAGGATGTAAAGAACGTTGGTTCAACGAACTAACTCCACCCCGAGATAAATTGGTGAGGCCTGCCTCACTGAGATGGATGTAACATATCAATGAGATCAAATCAAGAGGATGTAAAGAACGTTGGTTCAACGAACTAACTCCACCCCGAGATAAATCGGCTGTCCCTACCTCACTAAGATGGATGCGCTGGAGGCGAGTCTGGAGCTGTTTCGCTCGACGGTACGCTGCCTTCCCCGGCAGGACCGGAACCTCGAGGGAGGGAGTTTTGATCTCATTACCCGCAACCATGATGATCTCACGGAGCCGGGGAATCCCCAGGGTGACATTCATCTCTCCGCGACCGGCAAAGTGAAACGTGTTGAGAGTCATTTGGGTGGAGGGCTCCCCGATCGACTGAAGCATGACACAATGGCAGTTACTTATTGACAACGCGAATTGGCTGTAGGTACTAAATGTTACCGTGTATTGACTGTGGGTCACTAAATGTTACCGTGTATTGACTGTGGGTCACTAAATGTTACTGTGTATTGACTGTGGGTCACTCAATGTTACCGTGTATTGACTGTGGGTCACTAAATGTTACCGTGTATTGACTGTGGGTCACTAAATGTTACCGTGTATTGACTGTGGGTCACTAAATGTTACCGTGTAT
>WURV02150687.1:0-17413 GCA_011762755.2 Epimenia babai | reverse complement strand
GGATCATCTCCCCTGTGATCGGTGACACCATGAACTCGTCGACGGCGCCGTCAGTTGACACGAGCTTCGCTGAAAATATCCGCAAAAACGCACGGAGAGTGAATAGATCGTAATGAAGTGATACCTTTGAAAATAATAAAAATATAAACATGCCGTTATCGGTAATCAAATTACGACAGTGTTACGGTGTTCTGTTAATAGGCCGATATTGATTGATTGACGGACCGACGGCGGGATAAAGGGCATTTGACTGGGAGTGGCTTTTACCCAGGTTTATTCGACCCATCCTTCCACAAATATTAAGCTAGTTATTATTCAGATTAATCAAAGTAATTTCAATCAGAAATGTCGAGCGAGACAGCATTAGCCCCGTCGGACGAAGCATTTCCTTAACTTCGTAAGTGACAATACTGTAAAATCCCGCATATTTCACGTATATTGCTGCGGAAAAATACACAGATGAACCCCTAACTGTGACTGGACTCGAACCCATGGGTTCAACCGACCCATTTTTCTCTGTGCACGTCTCCCTACTTAGAGAAACGAAACGGCCCTGCGCCCCCACCCTGACATAGCCTATATCACGAGAGTCGTCGATAGATGTCGACTGGGGTGACGGGAATCGCGGCTAGCTAACCTTTAGGGTTGTAGTCTTTGCGGATGAGAACTTGACCGGGAGCGGGCGGCAGCGGGATAGCCATGTCGGGCGCCCCCGGGGGTTTGGTCGGTGGATGCGACGGCGGAGGGGGAGGGGGAGGTGGCGCGTCGCTTTCTTCGTCTGAATCCTCATCCATGTCCTGTGAAAAAAAGAAGAGAATAGAAAGATCAAGGAGGCCCGAATACATATATGTATATATATATGTATATATATATATATATATTTATATATATATATATACAGAAGAGGAGTAATAGAAGTTTATGGGTAAAGATGAGATGTTAAAAAACGCCCACTGAAAGTGAGAAACCCAGAGAGTCTGGGCAGACAACTGACCTTTGTCCACCCACGCCACTGGTTCCAAATGTCTACAGACTGGCTATGTATCTCACACGATCCACTAAGTCTGTGATAGTTAATGGTTATTTACAGTGGAATGACGACATAGCGGGGAGGTAAGCGAAATAGCGACCATCAACCGCCCGCTAATCGCGCGTGTGAAACCGCCCACCAATCGCGCATGTGATACCGCCCAGTGGTCACTTTTCCTGTGATCATCCTCGGCTAGACACTGACCTCTGAATGCTACATTAAACAACTCTCTAAAATGGATACCTTTCACGCGTGATATAGCAGTGCTGGAGGGATTGTATCTGCGCTGAATAGCTGCTACAAATATTCATAACATTGCGGGAGAGTTGATATTCACTGAATAATATTGTCGGTCTATAAATCTCTCACTTTACCTTCATATGTCGAGTGCATAACCGTTTTACCACATCAAGCTGGCATTAATGAATTTTCAAACGAATCGACACAGCTAAGGCGACATTTTTAGAAGACATTTAAATTGCATTCATAAAAAAATTACAGGAAATATAATACTGATACGGAATTGACAATTTAGTAACAATTCTTACAGCGGATAAACGGAGAGACCTCATCGAACCAGAGGATGTACTAATGAATCTGACTGGGGAAATTTAATGCGCCGGTACACAGCATTTTGCCCTGTACTTCTACCCGTTACGCGATGAAAAATGGTAGGACCAGTGGCATTGTTGCCCTCGTACCACTCTCTTGTATTCATAGTCAAAATTGATTACGATCGTAACTTATTTTTTCAGCGGAAAAAATTAAGTTGCCAGACCCGCAACGTAGAACTGATGAGCTTTATTGTGAGGCCGCAATTTGGGTATACCCACAACAGAAAATGAGCAAGATTTTCATGCTTGAATATTGAGAAATATTTGCCGTGGAATGGTTAATAAAAAATATCTTAGGGATGTGACAGGACAATGTTGTACGTGCGACTGACATTTAATTATAAAGTAGCACCGAAACCTCGCCTTTTCCCTTTTTATACCCGCCGTAAATATTACCTCTAAACATACATCTTAATGCTTTAATAAAACAACGGATGGACAGACGACCTGTAGCTGCGTATTATCAGAAGGTGGGGCGGGAGGTGGGGGAGGTAATGGAGCAGCCGACTCCTCCACCTCGTCCCTCCCTCCATCAACTTCTGGCTCTTCTTCTTCGGATGACGACTCGTCATCCTCATCTTCGTCATCATCTCCGCGATCTTCTTCGTCATCCGACTCGACGTCCATCTCCATTGCGTCGTCCACCTTGACCAATGACAGCAGCATTTATACGCGACACTGACCAATAAACGTGACATCACATATTTTACATGAACCTCTCACGGAAGCATAATCGCGCATAACAACGCACTGTTATGACCCTGTTGCCCGGGCCATTGTGGGTCCTTTACAAAGGAGGGTAACTCAAGGTCAACTGGATGAACTACTCTTGGTTATAAAACTGGGGAGACATTGGCGACGACCGAGTCCGGGCTGACAGTTCCCCCAGCGAATCATGCCGCTGGTTTCATACGTCGCCAGCCGAATTAGTGACAGCTGATGATTGTTTAAAACGCAATAGCGAGATTGATGTAGGTGCCAGAGACGATCCTCACAGCTTCCGAAGCACGGCAGAGTCATTGAGAAGATGCTCTTGTGTAACCACACACAGCAAGGACCTACCGTGATCAGACAGGGGGGGCGGGAGGTGAGGGCGCTTTTCGCTCGAAAATTGTCGCAAGCTCTAAACTGCTTATACCAGGAATCAATCTCGAGTCGTCTGAATTGAATTCCGAAGATTGTACCGATACGCTACCTCAAAAACATAATTAATTACATAGGAAATAAGGACATATTGGACGTTTCATTCGGTGTTGTATATCTAAGTGGAAACAATACGTATTATCGGAAGCGACGCTCGTTTCGACAACAAACGATAAGTTACCTCTCCTTTCTCGAAGCGTTCCTGGGCCAGAACCCTGACTCCTACCTCATCAGGAGTTGTGGGCGGCGGCAAGTTACCTGTATCACACGAACAGATGAGCAGTTATACACTTAGACAAAAGTCAACAGATAAAAAGCTATAACCTGGCCAAAAGAGACTAATTTCCTCCATTATCGATTTTCATGCTTCAGAAATATTGACAAAAGTAGCGTGCAAAATCGATGCAGCGTTAGAATAAGGTATCCTCAACATAAAAATGTACTCTTCACTCGTCAACAATAGCCAAGCTCTCCAGCAAATCAATTACATTTGTATTTATCATGTATAATACATATATAATATACGTATAAACATGCAAAAAGACGCCAACGGCCGAAGTTAGTGGCTACGACGATACATATATTTTAGTGTATTATCTTATATAAAATGGGTGATCCTTCAGTAGTTGTGAGTAGTATATAAATGCTCTTACACGACCAATTGAACTAATGCAAATAACATCAGGATGAGATAAGCGGTCTTGAAGAAATAATGGGACGATATAATCGAAATGTTTCCTAAAGTGAGAACAGTTGACACGACTCAAGCATGTCGTAGTATGATGGACCACGACGCACGAGATTTCACTCACATGCCCCTTGCCCCTTTGCCACCCCACATTAACTGACCAATAATCTACCCTGAATGTTGAAGAATCGTACACAGGTTTCTTCTCGAAGGAAGTACGTCATAAAAATTGATAATGCATATAAACACTAGAGCATACTGAATTTACCAGTTTCGTGGGGCTGAAAGTCCACTGTTTCCACGACGACGAAATCGTGCCAATCGATCTGAGCGTACGCGACTGCAAGCAAACGGGAAACTTTCTATAATGGAACCCCGGTCCTGGCATAAGCCTTTAAACATACAGTTAGTAGGAGTATTTGTGATCGTAGGTGAATTATGGGCTAATGGACTACAGCTGGGTCGGGTACCCGTTTAAGACGCATTACCCGGGTGAGAAAGTGAGACGCGAGTACCCGAAGACATAAAGATAAAGAGAGGAAAAAGACAAAACAAAAGGCCAAGGAGGCCATCTTGATATTAAAATGAGAAGACAAAGAGATAGCCTGACATCAAAAACATGAGGCCGAAGAAACCTGAAAATACCCATTACGACACTAAAACAAGACAAGAGGCCAGAGAGACCCGACAATACCCATTACGATACTGGAACATAACAAGAGGCCAAAGAGACCTGACAATACCCATTACGATACTGGAACATAACAAGAGGCCCAAGAGACCTGACAATACCCATTACGACACTAAAACAAGAAAGTACAGATCTGTGGAGAAAACCTAGGCTGAAATCACACGCAATTGCCAAAATAGATATACCCTAAACAAATGTGAATGATACCTACACAGACAATCTCTGCCCAACGGCAGACCTTTGCACTGACAGGACATGGAGATAAAGAATTTCAAATAAAAAAGTCGATAGAAATTACCCCAATAGAAATTACTTTGCTCCCATCACGAGATGCTAAAAAATCTGAGAGATAATAACCCAAGGACAATATCTGCCGAATAACGGGCCTTTGTGATGGAGGGTTCTTGAGAAGATTTTTGAAGTGAAAACACAAGTTACCTCCCCTTACCGTCATGACAATATGACGACCAAATCTAGAGACACATCCAAGGACAATATTTGCCAAGTAGAAGACCTCTGCAGTTCTAGAGAAAATTTTTTTTAATAAAAAAATATGAATATCGGCAAGAGTTACCTCCCCTAGTTGCAATGACGATACCATGAACAGATGTAGAAGACACCAACCCTAGGACAATATCTGCCAAATTGCAGACCTCTGCGATAAACGGTTATTGAGAAGATTAATGTGTTAATTATGGGCTAATGGACATATCTTAATTATGGAATAGTCGTGGAGTGCTTAAAGTCACAATGTTTCCTATGAGATATCCAGGGTTCGAATTAAGATCTTGAGATAATTTTCCTCGTGTCTGGATAATAAATTTTCCAATAGGCGTGTTAAGTTCTGGAGTCATTCGTAGGTGCTTTCTACGTACCCCTCTCTCTCTCCCTGGCTTCCGCTTCCTTTTTCTTCTCCCGCTCTTGAAACTTGGCCCACTCGACTCTCTGCTTGACCTTCTCCATAGGCTAAGACACACGACGATACAATGCGATACCGTGAGTGACATCCATTGTAGATAAGACACTAGAGAGGTTGAGAATGACGGACAGTAGAATTAGTATACACGTATAGCAGTGTGTATACTCTTGAAATGCAGTATAAGTAGTCTGGACATGAATTGCAGTATATGTAGTCCGGACATGTATTGCTGCATGTATAGTTTGGGCATGTATTGCTGTATGTATAGCCTGGACATGAAATGCTGTTATGTGTAGTCTACACATGTATTGCTGTATGTATAGTCTGGACATGAAATGCTGTTATGTGTAGTCTACACATGTATTGCTGTATGTATAGTCTGGACATGTATAGCTGTGTCTATAGTTTGGGTACGTATTGCTGTATGTATAGTGTGGACATGTATTGCTGTGTGTATTGAGTGGGCATGTATTGCTATATGTATAGTCTGGGCATGAATTGCTGTGGATATAGTCTGGTCATGTATTGTTGTATGTATAGTCTGGGTGTGTATTGCAGTGTGTATAGCCTGGACATGTATTGCTGTTGATATAATCTCGGCATGTATTTTTGTATGTATAGTCTGGACATGTATTGCTGTATGTATAGTGTGGGCATGTATTGCCATATGTATAGTCTGGGCATGAATTTCCGTGGATATAGTGTTGGCATGTATTGCCGTATGTATAGTCTGGGCATGTATTGCAGTATGTATAGTCTGGGCATGTATTGCAGTGTGTATAGTCGACCATTCCTGATATTCTCGCCCAATGTAGTCGTTGACTTGATAATTTCCCCAATCTTTAATTCGATAGTTGATGGCGGATATAAGAACAAGAGGGGCACACAACTCACCGTGTTCGGGTCATCGCACTCGATACGCAGCTGGGCGAGCAGGTCTTTGGGTGGAATCAGTATCTGTAAACGCAGATTCGGTAAAGGTCTCGTTCGTTTCGAATTACATGCTCGACATTTCGAACTATGTGAAGCTCTATAAGTTCTATGCGACATGGGGCTGGGGATTAGCCCACTGCGTGGGCTACTATCGGTCACCTACAAAGCTAGCCTATGGTGAACAAAAGAAATGAATTAAGCTCAATTATCAGGGTAGGGAAAAGACCGGGGTAAAAAAAAGCAGAAAGTCTGGACAGACACGTGACCTTCATTCATTCACGTAATTGGTTTTAAATGCCTACGTACAGGCTGCATAGGCAGCCCACGCTACGCTATGACCTGATGAAATAGCATAAGGTAACTCCAATGGAGACCCCCCCAGAGGGCATCTGAAGCCGACAAATGAGAGGGAAGAACCCCCTCACATAACCACACTGCTACGGTTACACAGGCCCATGGGCAGACAAGTTTTGATGCGTTTTTTGTTCTCAGAACGCTAAAGGCGGTATACTGACTAGAGTGTGAATCAACGCACGACCTTCTGCATCCAATTCCAATGATTTGATGACTACGCTAACTATATTACATCTTACAAATCAGAATTAAAAAACGCAGCAATAGAATGGAGAAGAATGAAAAACGAACTCATGCAGCCGACCAAAGCAAGGAATTAAACACATGAAGAAATAAGTAACTTGCGGTATTAGAATTCTTTCTATTTTTTTTCTCCCTGATTTACAGAGCTGCAGTGGTTATCAGCATGGCTTTACATGCCCGTTCATATCTAAACAAAGCATGGATATATTCCTGCGGTTCCCACTACACAGAATTAGCTAGATTTTTATGCTTGAATAATGAAAAAAATTATGTATCTGAGGCAGCTATATAATCTATATATATATATATATATATATATAGATATGTCTGAGTCGATATCAGTAAGTTCCGAGTCAATATCAGTAAATTCCGAGACAATATCAATAAATTCCGAGTCGATATCGGATAAAGTTGCGGAGATTCCAACCTTAGTGTACTGCTCGACGAGCTTAGTGAAATAGTTGAAGAGGCTGTGTTGTGGGCGGAGAAAATCAAACTGGTAATTGCGCTGTTCCTTGTTCATGAGATTCGTGAGGAACTGGCGGCCGTTCCGCGCCACAAACTGCGCCGTCAGCTTCACCACGTCCCTGCGGCAGTCAGCGCGAGGTCACAAAGAGAGATAAAGCCTCGGTCAGGCGATGCAAACACTTCGGTTGAGCAACACACTCACTCGGGCGATGTACAATATAATCCATACAACGCAAGTCGTGAAACGCTTAGTCTCATTCGGACAAAACAAACACTCGGTAACAAAGGCTAAAGTTCAGTTGGGCTATCATGCTCTCAATAAAACGACAGAAATTTTTCGATACAGGAATATAAACGTTCAGTACAGTAATACAAACTTTGTCGGGCAAAGCAAATGTTGTCAAGTGACAATTACTGACTCCATCAATACGTTTAAATCTAAGTTGAAAACTTATCTGTACACATCATATTACGTATGGAAATTTCTTTTTAAAAATTTCACTTCTCTTTTTACCATGGACAACCCTGTGAGCATGCTTGCATGGAATGGGGGTATACGACTGCTCTATATATTATTTATATATTAATGATTTGTAAATGTTCAGTCATACACATATATATCAATTTTCTATAATAAAGAGATCGTTTTAAGTCATATTGTAATATCGTGTCTTTAACCCTTAACACCCTGACATCTGTATATCACATGACTATAGCAATACAACTCTGTGACAACAGGGTGCTAAGGGTTATCACTTACAGCTCAAATGCCGATATAGAAGGTGGATCAGCGATAAACTCAAACTCTGGCGGAGGCTCCTTTGGCACAGTTTGCTCCGGAATCTGCAGCAGTTCCTGTTGTTGCTGAGCAACCGATTGGAATAGGTTCGTTTTGGCCGTCGGCTCACTCGCTGATTGGTGAAAAATCATATGGTATACACTTAGCGCTGCATTACCATTTCTAATATTAAAACATGCATAGGAAAACAACACAGCGATAACATAAAAATACATCACTATAGTCAATTAATGAAATTTTTTGGATAAAATGTAACTTATATTCAATGCTCTGATATCCACAATTCGGTCTAACCTTTGCCCTCTGCAAACTCCTTGACTTTGTGCTGATAATAAGCATGGTACGGATCAGCCTGGGCGAGAAAGTTGAACTTGGCATTATTCTGTTCATGTTGTCGAATACGAGACTCAAAATCTGGTCCATTCCTCGCTACGAAACTCGCTGTTTTATCGACGATATCTGTTATGTGACTTAAGGACACAATATCACAGATGCTATTGTAAGAAGCTAGCCATACATAGAATATTGGTAGTGAATATAATAATTTCAGTATCGACACAAAATCAAAATAAAGCTAGATAGTGACTTTCTCCACCCTGAGTTGCCTTACATCTCAGTAAGTGGATATAATATAAATAGTAAATTGTTATTACAAAATCATGAGAAAACAGAAAGTCACTTTCTGTATTTCGTGTAAAAGGGAAAAATCAGCAGTCGTTCTCTACCATTTTACAGAATTGCAATAATTACAATTCATAAATATTGAAATAAGCAATTATTCTTACATCAAAAAATGCACACTTAAGCCGGATCCAAAGCAAACATGCTACATTGAGATATTAGCATCGGGTTAAAAATCAGTAAACCATCACTGTGACCAGAGGGTAGTCATTTACCACGAAATTACATAAATTATGAAAAGATACTCCTGACTTCTGGTGGTGGGTAAATTATGCCAACTATTGGTTTAGAAATAGTTTGCTCCGGTTCCTTTTCGGTTTCCGGCGCTGGGCCTTCAATTTCTAAGGGAGGCATAATTTAACTGATTTGATAATTTACTAAATTAAATACGTATAATAACATGTATGCACTTCCGTTCGACAGACAGAGGTCGAGTGCTGCCATGTCCCCAAATCCACTATTATGTTAATAGCACATGGTAGCCCAGATGCGGACGACCGTTACAAAATTACCTAATTCGAGTGAAAAGGCGAAAATCACAATATAAATATACAATAATCAACTGTTTCAAGTCAGAATTGCTTTTTTCTGCCTACAAAATCAAATGTAAATAGCAAAGTTTTATTGAGTCGATAGTGCCGTGCATGGCGTATATGACTTTGTAGTCAGGGTAAAAAGGTATGCGATCCTGGAATTTTGCAGCTGCTTTTATCCAACCCAAACTTAATTACTAGCATTTCATATTTTACAAATAAAATACAAGTGAAAGGCGACACAAGGAATTATTATCGATTTATTGTATCCCGTAGCCTACGTAGAAGATATAGCGCCTAACCTCGACGAAAACCTAATGGTTGGGCAGATGCTGAATGGGCATAAAACAATTCGGTGCCAAGCCTTAAGATGTCAACCGCACACCGCCTTCAAACAAGAAAGTTAAATGAATTCCCGGATATGGCCTTTGTGAAATCGGCGCCATAGTTAGGCCGTTCTGCGATCTTCAATATTCCATAAAAGGGCAGATAAGCATTAGTCAAAGGTCAAGGTCATTTAATGCCACGGTTTATGCAAACGGCCACATGCAAGACTGAAATGTCTAGGCTTGCTGATGACGTTGCATAAGTTAAGATTCGATAACATTCACAAAACTTTACATTTCTCAAACGCAAATACGTTTTTTTGTAGTCTTGATTGGCACACAGGTTGCACCTGGCGGTTCTTGCAACCGAAGGCAATTAGACACAGGAGTGGACCAAGTGCTCAGTCGATAACTTGCATAGTACCATTGAAATGAACTAATTAGATCCGAAAAACACATAGTGGATATAAAATCTTAACAGAGACACGAGCGAGGATGATCGTGTTTCCGTGGTTTCCCTAACTGTTACTTAATTGCATTTAAACCATTAGCCACGATTTTTAACTGGAACATCTCAAATATACACTATAAACGTAGAAAATAACAAAATGGTTCCCTTTCTTATATTTTATATAAAACGTATTTGTTATGCTTATGTATAATATATTTTTGATACAAAATACTACTGTATACCTACTGCGTACACTGACCTTTTCAATTGTGTCTAGAAATACCTGCGCCTCGGATTCAGATATGTTCGTATTACGTTCTCACTGGGATTTTACCAAACGTTAGGCGAACTTTCCAGCGTCACTTAATTTTTAAAGTGTTTCACGTTTAGCACGTTGTAACTGTACCATTGGACTACCGCCACTTTAACTAGTCGTAGTTTGTAGTTATGAGTTGATAAAGTTACTCTGAACTAATCCGAAATTCTTGTAATGGAATTGAAGATGGATCATCCACCGAATCATCGTACGTTGAGCAGAACGATTTATCTTCAAGAGAAAAGAATTCCAACAATAATGGAGCACCGGTGAGCACAAGTTCAAATAAATTCAATTATTGAGGTGCATTCATGGAAATAGTATTAATGGAGATAGTATATGCCTATTCAGAACCGATATGACCACCCAAACCCTTTCATTGCCATTTCAAATATTGTAAACAAATGAATAAAAGATGGCATTGAAAAGGTTTGATCCCTCGATGTTGAAAGTTACTGACCTCTCCAATACCCTACGTTGAATATAATTCATCGCGATACTATCTATGCAATGGTGGTATTTGTGCTAATGAAAATGGCAGTAACGTCGACGAGCTATAGCGTCGTTATGGTAGATGCCAACTAATAATTCAATAATAGTTCCGTTCTAAAAGTAACTATTTCACAATTGGCATCAAATTTCAGCAGGTGTTAATAGCAACGTTATAATGCATAGATTTAGTAACCCAGTAGTCTGACCCTTAACCTTAGTGTACAGGGTGTATTATGAAAGACCAACAATTTCGCATTGATTTTAACTTTAGCATTTAATTTCGTGATTGAAGCAATTTTTATACACATCGAATTATAAAAAATACATACCTACAAATATGTTATAACAATTACAGCACGTCCTGCTTTTACTTTCGAACCCTTGGCGTCAAAATTTTTACCGTCTGCAACCGTATTCCGCAGAATGATGTCTTTGAAGTCTGGTTTTGTTTTAGTCGTCTGGTTTTTATCCGGTTTTAGTTGAATTCTATTAAAAATGACACGCGACCAGTGCGTATTTAGTACAAAATTACCCAAATGGACGGAAATTAACTATTTAACGCTGTTTACACGACGAAGAGACAATTGTGTCAGCAACATGTATCTACACCTTCAAAATTATGCAGCCTTGACAGAAATGTCTGCAAATGAATTCCTTACGCAGCCTAAAATTATGCAGCCATGACAAAAATGTCTGCAAACGAATTCCTTACCCAGCCTAACCAGGTCATCTACAATTTCTAGAGCAGTCAAATTCCGTTTCACAGGATCCATCCAAAATCTACATAAGGACTTTTCAGCAAGGCTTGCGCCTCACGGCGTCCAGAAGGGTAAAACCCATCAAATGTCATTACCGAAGGGATCAGCAGGCTCATTCATCAGGTAGCCGCATTCCAACGGCCAGTAGTAACCCGCCGAATGAGAGATATTAAATCCTATCCATACAGACAGTACGACCGCCAAAGAGAAAACAATAAAAGTCTCGTGTATTGCAAAAAGGTCGAGTTACTCTCAGTAATCCACAAAATGTAAAAAAATAGAAAACATAATTTGACGAGGCATTAACTTGATAACGACATAAATGATTGACGAGAATGTCACGAACACATTTACCGACAGATTATGAACGGTTGATGAGAAAAAATTGAATCAACACGCTATAAAATTCTACGGTCGCTGTTCGCTGCGGACTGTGCATACATTGACCTTGAATGAAGTTTTAAATGTCTGAATGTAATTTAAGTATTTTTATTCTTTAACAACATACAAAATTGGTACAAATTTATACGAAATATTCTTACGGGTGAAATTGTTGATATTTTATTACACCCTGTACAAATATGTACCGTGTTGCGAATACGTCTACAGAAGTGCCGTGAGACATAGGCCCACCACGTATAACAAAACGTTAAATACCGGAGGCGGATATTCAAATCGCCTCTAGGAAAGATAAAAAGTAAAGCATTCTGCTCGATTTTACACGTAAAGACCGATTCATAATTTGGACAGGTAAATTGAAAGCGTAGTAGTAAATTTGTGTATTCAACCTGTCCATATCTACCAACCGTGTAGCGGTCTAACATTTACCCCTCAAAACACTTGACTAGTACTAATAAGTGAACCTAGTACTAATTAGTACTGAGAACTAAGATACAGATCAATTCATAAATCGTACACAATTGAGATCTTTTCGCGATGCACACGACAAAGCCGGGAGTATATTGACTGTTTTAATGCGTTTCACAATAATCAGCAGTTTATAGTGTAACTAAACAATAACACGGTTAAAAGTAATTAACTCCGTATGGATCACTATGGGGAAATTCAAAGACGGATTTAATACATTTAACGCATCAGGGCTTTCATGACTAACGCGTTCTTCAGGCGAGCTTTCAGTGGGATATTAATCGTTTAATGAAATGGAATACACGGCGGAGGGGAGGGAATAATAACCAATCGAGAATCAATGTGTTCAAAAATGGACAATGAATCCAATTCAATATAGCTTGGTTAACATTAAGGCAAAAGAAGTCAAAGATATCATCTACTATATGGAAAACTTTACGAATTAAAACAAATATAAAACAAACACCTCATAGAGATTGGTAATAAAAACATTATTTACTGAATATCGACGTTAACACGACACGTTGTATGTTACACACAGAACGCGTACTTTCGAGTAAATACACGTCCTTCCTAAAACACCTTGGCCACTGTCCCTGGGCAATCGACTTAGTCGTGAAGAAGTTGATGAACGGTACTATTCGATCGTTCTAAACGATGACCAACGAGGTACCTACTCGCTTGCAGCTGCAGTAAATCAATTATAGAACGCCACTGCGCTTCGCCCTTAATCGAAAATTTGCGTTACTATCAATAGTCGTACCGTAACGCGTGATTTTTGTACCGATTAACTACACCTCTGGCATTTTTATTCGACTTATACACCGTGCTTATCGGAGTTACCATACTAATTAAAATGCAATGGCTATGCAAGAAAATTAACAGAGTCCTGTGAGCCAGCGGGGTGGGGATGACATCTGTAGCACATAACTGGCCACTTACCTGTCTCACCTGCCGCACTAACATGCAGGTGGTACATAAGACCCGGGTCGCTCCTATATATGTCCAGAGGGTCTGTATGGCCTTCATCATTCTCAGAACACAGTACGATACGTCTCCAGGTTCTATGTGACATTTTTTGCAGCAGAGGTCGAGAGATTGTCGCTAATGCAGCAGTAACATAAATAATGAGGTCATACGATATAATATATAGGAGCGACCTGGGAGTTATACACCAACCTGTAGATATTTGCAAGCACCTAGTTTGCATCAATTAAGTTTTGTAAAACGTCATTCATATTTAAGAGCTAACTCGTAAGCCAGCGCAAAATGCAATAAATTATACGATTAAAATTAACAAACGGCCCAAGAGACCTCGAAACATTCACCAGAATAAGAAAACACTCTGATTGTTGGCTGGATGATTAGCAAGAAAATATAAAAAAGTCCTTTCTACTAAATTAACTAGTTGGAAAAGTTTATCTTACAATGAGACCAGAACTGAATTACACCAAAACCTGGATACCTCCTATAAAAATTCCAACGCTCTACGATGAGAGGTTTAAATAACCTCCCTTTGCTCGCATACTGAATCAAACGCGAACCAGACACCCAAAAGACTTCGGCTAAATGCAGACGCTTTATAGCCCAATATCGCAAAAATGTTATTACACGTTACAAACATTGAAAGACCTCCCTCTGCTCCAACCACATATCGTTTAGAAAATCTGAATGCAACAAAAATCTAAATGCGACACTGGGACAAATGGTCGCAAACTACGTCGCTTTACGACGACCGATTTGTGAAAATATTTTTACAAATGTAAACATCGGACAGATGGATGAAATTTGGCGATAGAAGTTCGAATATAACTCAATTACAACCGGCTACGAGAGCAGTCGCTCAGGTGAGCCACAAATACAGCGCGTGTTCTTTATCGCGAATTACCGATTACTATAGCATTTAATCCAATGCACTGCTTAAAGATTCGTGAATGCGCTCCAGATTTAGTATTCCCAAATTTTCCGCGGTACGCGAGTAACGTGCGGTAACCACACCGCATTCAGTGGTGACGAAACTGTATGAGAGGCCAAGGAGGCCTCAAGACATCCACCTAAAACAAGAGAAAGACAAAACCAGAGGCCAAGGAGGCCATCTCGATATTAGAACGAGAAGACAACGACTGCCTGACATCAAAAACAGGAGGCCAAAGACACCTAAAAATATCCATTAAGATACTGAAACAAGAAAATACAGGTTTGTGGATAAACCTTGGCTGAAATCACTGAATTGCCTGAATAGAGATGCGCTAAGCAAATCTGAATGAGATCTACACAGACAATAGCTGGCAGCAAACTTGCGCGATGAAGGGTTCTCAAGAAAAAGATTTTTAAAGTAAAAATACAAACATCGACAAATTTACCTCCCCTTACTGCCATGACAGTAATTATGATGACCTAATCTAGAGGAGCCCAACCCAAGGACAATATCTGCAAAATAGCAGACCTCTGTGACATGCGGTTCTTGAGATTTTTTTAAGAAAAAATATGAACCTCAGCATAAGTTACCTCCCCTAGCTGCAATGACGATACCATGAACAAATCTGAAAGAGACCAACCCAAGAACAATATCTGCCAAATGGTGGACCTCTGCGAGATTTTTTTAAATCATCGTACGGACGACGGAAAAAAACTCCCGATCATAAAAGCTCACCGAGCATAAGCTCTGGTGAGCTAAAATTAGTCATTATGATAGATACACATTTGGTGCTGCCAGCCCACTGCAGAGTTCGCCGCCATCAATTTTGCTGTCCAATACGCAACACAAGCTTCACAGTGCGAGCCACGCAGACAACACAAAGACTTACAGACTCGACTTCATCATATCGATGATTACATATGGCATCTCGTAGCGAACAAGATAAAGAGCAATAACTTTGTATAGAAGTAACAGTTCGTATATCACGTATTAATTTATTCTCGGCCGTCGAAGAAATTTGTCGAAACAACGATTAAATTATGGAAATAACCAAAAATTCCCGAGCCATACATTCTTGAAAATTTCTGTCTTTAGAAACTATAGCGATTTTTTTAAGGAATCATTATTGAGCAGAATATATATGCCTACTTCATGTACAACTTTTAGTAGTCACTAGACGCAATATTCAACTAATTACATTATAACCACCTTATCAACGTTTGTTTTGCTTAGTTTCTAGTTCGCTCTGCTTAAATTTTACCGTTAATTTTCGTTTTATATCCCTGTGCATGAAACCACTCAAGTGCTTCGATGGACATCCCAAACAGCGTAAAAACCATTTAATATTTAATCTTAAATGGGTCGCGTTTGGCCGCCGGCCAGTTTTCTTATGCCCGATCCACTCAGTGACCGCGACATTAACCAATTAACATCCAGTATACTGTAGATAACGTGTATTTGGGATTGCCATAGCAGTTTTGAGATCCGTACGGGGTTAATTAAGTTATATTTTACCATTCCCAAAAGGTTGTAGCGTAGCTCGCTCAGGGCCTGATGGGACTTCCCCGAATAAAGTCGACCACTGTTTTCATTTAGCCTGGTCAAAACGACATCCGGAGAGGGACGTGAGACGCTCGAATAAAACCAACCGATGTTTTTTCCGTAAGCCGAACCGATAATTTATCCGGTTTACCGTAGCGACGCGGTACTCGTGTAAATTGTAAGTTGGACAATACTTGACCGTCGACCACCCGCTGTCCTTGACCGCGCCGAAGCATCCTTACGACCCAACCCCCGGTTGTATCCCCCGATTAGCGGTAAGTATAACGCGCTACGATAAATAAGCGATGCGTTTAAAACCGGCACGTGTTGCACCATGTCTGTCGAGGCCACGCCGCTCGGTGAGAACGAACCACGAGGGGGGTGGCGGCGCGCGGCCTTGGGGTTATCGTCAGTGGAGGGCGAATATCGCCCGGATGCCTACGAGTCGCGCGATCAAAACTGAAAGCCTTTGTTGGGGATCTGTGTGCTGTTTAAGTCGAACTGGAAGCCATCTTGCGACGACTGCGGCATCAACGACGGGTCTTCCTCCACCTGACGCGGGAACCATCGTTAAATCAGTTCATCGCAGGTATATTATTGGTGACACAGGTGGACAGCGACATGAACGAGCAGTGATGGGGGTAAAATGTGACGCAGCTAAGTAGTGATAAAACTGGTGGTGGGGAAATTATTGGTTAAAGAGTGTACGGCAGGTAAAATGTAACGCAGGTTAGTAGTGATAAAACTGGTGGTGGGGAAATGATTAGTTATTGAGTGTACAGCATGTAAAATGTGACGCAGGTAAGTAGTGATTAAACTGGTGGTAGGGAAATTATTGCTTAAATGAGTGTAGAGCAGGTAAAATGTGACACAGGTAAACTGTAGCAAGAATGGTGGAGGGTAAAGAACTAGTTAATGAGGGTATAGTTGATAAACAGTAAAAGGTTATGCAGGTTAACGATGGTACATAAAAAAGTCAAAGATTGTTTCAGGGGAGACGATTAGTTAATGCACGATTAAAGCAAAAAGCCCCAACAGGATTTGTTAAGGAATATCAACAGCAAGAGAGCAGATCATCAAATTTTTTGATCGACTACGACGGTGGTAAGCTGCTAGCTACTTAGCAACGTGGCTAATATTCACTACGCAGGCCATACTCGGCCCTGCACACAAAACTGGGCCAGGTTTAAGTATCCCGAATCGCATAATAGCCAGTTCCAGTCGGTATACGTCGCGTGGTCTCTGTGAAACGTTCGAGTTTAGTCGATTGGTTTTTGCGGCGACGGCCAACCAATGACCAGGATGGATGTAACCCGTGGCATTTTTCACGTGACGCGTGAAACCCCCGTCTGCCCATCACGAACTGGGTAGTCGTTGCGCGGTGGTTGTGCATGCGCGTCTTCCCTCCGACGCTTCTGTTTCTCATCACGAGTTCAGCGGAGCGTGTCGCATACGTTAAGCTTTTCGTCAACGTTCGGAACCAGGCGGGCGGATGATGGCCACCGGTCCACCCCCAGTAGGCGACTACGA
This sequence comes from Epimenia babai, assembly GCA_011762755.2. NCBI lineage: Eukaryota > Metazoa > Mollusca > Solenogastres > Cavibelonia > Epimeniidae > Epimenia > Epimenia babai. The sequence continues at coordinate 117 of WURV02150687.1, read as the reverse complement.
CTAGAACGATTGATCTCCCCCGCAACACTAACAGAAGCTGACTTGTTCACGGTGTTAATCGAAATGCCTATGTATAAGATAAATTTGTAAACGCCCAAGATCCATGCCTTCGTGATT
>WURV02150686.1:0-36881 GCA_011762755.2 Epimenia babai | reverse complement strand
TGCCCGAATTAAGAAATTACGTTTGAAATTTACGAACACACGATATATGGCATTATTATAATACATTCTAATGGACTGTCCCATTCGGATGCAAGTCCATACTATTAATCCAGTGATCAGAACCCACAATCACATTTAGCAACTCACCAGTCTGTGTATCCCAAAATAACAAATGTCCATCCCTTGTACCTGCAATAATAATCTCCCCGTTTGGTGTCCAAAGCAATGTTGTCACTTCGCAGGGGTAACAAAGGGATTCCGGTACTACAAGTGTCATATATTCAGTTTGTTGCTCGATATCCCAGATATCAATACGTGCCTCATCACTTCCATATATTGCTTGAAAATGACCATCAGGGCTAAAGATCATAGCGGATTCATTTGAAGACTGTCTAAATAGTGCAAAAAGCTCCTGTCTATCTACCTCAATCAACCTGATGCTAGAACCATTACTACTAGGAGCAGAATCATCAAAATCCCCCACATTTAAGCCAGTCACGGCTTCAAGGGTTTCAGTGTCCCAAATACTCGTAGAATCGGCTGTTGATAATAGAGTCGTATCATCTGGAAAGGAAGAAAATCTATAATCAAGTATAGAGGCTGTCATGATTTGCACGTCATCAAAATGATGAAGCCAGAGAATATCATAACCTCTAGCAACTAACCATTCCCCATCATCCAACCACTCTAAATCGCGAATACTGTCATATCTGAGTTCGCCTAGTTGCGTAATTTGATCAACATTATCGACGGTTATCACTAACTGTTGATTAGTTATAAAGGTGGGAACTATGGGAGTGCTAAGTACAAATATAATCTCGTCATTCCATATAACCTGAAGCTGATTGTTTTCAGTGTCAACCGCGAAATGAGCATTATCGTAACGCTCAATCGGTCCATACTCTTGACCCACTCGCACAAGTCGCCCCCAGCAATTTTCATCATTGCCGTCACATTGATACAGGTTTAGAAAATGTGGAAAGCCATCAAATCTGCCGATATGGTCGCCTTCAGCTAAGTGATAAACATAACCACCTAACTCAACCTCATCGCGGTCATACAGATAGTAACCAATGCTTTCATCATCAAAGATAAAAATACCACCAGTAATGCAACAAAACGGAACCATTAGAAGCATAAGCAATGGATACAACCATATTCGTCGTTTCGTCATCTGTAATAAACAGATAAAAGCAATACCATTAAAAACAATGAAACCAAGGAATGCGTTGATAGGATCAGCGATACCCAAAAAAACTCTGCGATGTTCGGAGAGCAATTGGTCATAACTTACGAGGTTATCATGCCCTAGCGGGATTGCATCAAGTGCAAAAAATATCCATAAATATGCCATAACGACACATCCAATAAATAATAAGCCCCATGTTCGCTGATTTTGGAAGATTTGGCGCACTTTTTTCCCTCCAACATCCTACATATGATGAATTTAGCAAATCATCGTTACAATATATTTATGAGTATACAAGGAAGTTATAGGTAAGATTGTCAACCAATTTTCAAAATTGCTCAAATCCGATGTCGATTTCGGGTTCGCTTATTCGACACTATAGTAGAGGGTGCTTGTATTTCGCATCTCTACGATTATTAAATTGAAAGGATAAGCCATGCAGTACGTATTATTGATCTACACCAGTGAAGACATCATCGCCAACATGAATGAGGAAGAACGTGGCACTTATTTCCAAGAATATGGTGCTTTTCATGCTGATGTCATCGAAAAAGGCGTGCGTGACGGTGGCGCACCACTCCAACCAACAGCCACCGCAACAACGGTAAAGATGCGCGAGGGTAAATCACTCATCACCGACGGACCGTTCGCCGAAACCAAAGAGCAACTCGCAGGGTTTTATATCATGAGTTGCAAAGACCTAGACGAAGCTATCGAACTCGCCAAACGAATGCCCGATGCCCGTCATGGCTCGATTGAAATCCGTCCCGTATTCGATAAATTCTAAATTCACGCCATCGCAGGAACGCATATGACGCAAGATATCATCACCAAAACATTCCAAGAAGAATCAGGACGTGTAATCGCCCTGCTTTATGCACACCTGCGTGACCTTGAACTCGTCGAAGATGCTGTACAGGATGCCTTTGTGATTGCGGTAGAACGTTGGGAGCAAGACGGCGTTCCCCGCAATCCCGCAGGGTGGATATTCACCATTGCCCGCCGTAAAGCAGTTGATCGTATCCGCCGTAATGAGACACTCAAAAACAAAAAGGCAATCCTGAAAGCCCTTATCGAATTTGAACACGAGGCAGAGACAATGGACATAGACGACATCCCAGATGAACGCCTAAAACTGATGTTCACCTGTTGCCATCCAGCATTATCAAAAGAGGCACAGGTTGCATTGACGTTGCAAACTTTAGGCGGACTAACCACCCACGAAATCGCCAATGCCTTTCTCGTCCCCTTATCGACAATGGCGCAACGCTTGGTACGCGCAAAACGTAAAATCCGCGACGCTGGCATCCCTTTTCAAGTCCCCTCATTAGATCGCATCACCGAACGCCTCGACTCGGTTTTATCCGTACTCTATCTCATCTTCAACACCGGCTACACCGCGCCGATTGGCAATCACCTGATTCGCCATGATTTGTGCATGGAAGCCACACGCTTGACTCGCATCTTAAAATCCTTGTTAGAGCAGGATATGAATCTCAATGAAGAAGCGGAAGTCATCGGCTTGTTAGCCTTGATTCTATTGCACGATTCACGCTCACAAGCGCGGGTCGATGCAAATGGCAATCTGATTCCGCTTGAAGAACAAGATCGTAGTTTATGGGATTATGACAAAATCGACGAAGGGCTAACACTCGTTGATTACGCGCTTCGGATGCGTTGTGCAGGACCTTATCAGATTCAAGCCTCCATCGCCGCTTTACATGCGCAAGCACAACAGCCAAGCGATACCGATTGGGCGCAAATCGCAGTCTTATATGGGTTACTCCAACGGATGCACCCTTCGCCAATCGTTGAACTCAACCGCGCAGTTGCAGTTGCCATGTCAGATGGATACCAAGCGGGTATGACGTTGTTAGATGAATTACAAGCGCAAGGCGACTTAGACGATTATTATTTACTCCATGCGGCGCGAGCAGATTTGCTCCGACGATTACAACAGTGGGATAATTCACGCACAGCCTACATCCGCGCACTTGAATTGTGCCAAAATGATACAGAACGCGCATTTTTACGACGGCGACTGACCCAAGTCGATAGCAATATCAAACCTTAAATCAAGCACATCACACATAATCTTCAGGAGAAAACAACCATGTTAAGCTACAGTGCAAAAGCAACCATCAACGCCTCACCAGAGAAAATTTGGTCAATCCTAATCGACGGACCTAAGTATCCAGATTGGGATCCAACAGTAATCCGCATCGAAGGCAACATCGCCAAAGGTAGCAAGATCAAAGCATACAGTAAACTCAGCCCAGATCGCGCCTTTCCAGTTACCGTCAAAGTCTTTGAACCCAACAGAAAAATGGTATGGGGAAGCGGAATGCCATTAGGCTTATTCAAAGGTGAACGCACCTTCACATTAACACCTAAAGGCGATCAAACCGAGTTCGCAATGAAAGAGGAATTTAGCGGACCGATGCTCATGTTCATCAAAGGTACTATCCCAGACATGAACGAACCCTTTAACCAATTCGCACAAGGTCTAAAAGTACACGCGGAGAAATAATAGAATCACGATGTATAAGCGTGGAGGGTTTGTGCCCTCCACCTTTACAGTTATTGCTATATTGCCCCTCGATATTTGAGGAAGTAGACAACCAAAACAATAAATTCGATAAGAATAACCATTACCATGATGGCAGGAATTGTCAGATCAGGGATATGCAAACCTTGAACCAGCATCCGTTCATTTTGTGCTAACGCCGCCCACTTGTGCATGTTCGCATCCGCAAATTCATCACTTGCAAAAAGGTCAGCAATATCTCGACGACTGCGATAACGCACAATCACAATACGATCCCACGTACCATCATCATAATCATCCGCCCACGTACTACCGAATATAGGATGTGATCCACGCTGAGCCAACAAGCGAATCATTGTACTACTAAAACGTTCAAATGCCTCAACTCCTGTGCCCTCATAAGGCTGATCGTCAAGATATTGCGCCTCATCATAGAAACGGTATAAATTAACCGTATAGAATGGTTTGCCATCATCATTTTCAAGAAAGTTCCGCAAGGCAGGTATATCGTGCCTTCCTCCGGGGTTTTGTTCCTGAGCTTCAATTGTAGCGATATAACGGTCAACTTCAGCCAGAGTGAGTGGATTACTACGTCCACGATACCAATACAGCCCAACAAGAAAAATAGTGGTTACGATAATCGATATTACAATAGCTAAAATATCAAGTCGTGTCATGATTGCGTACGCCTCTAGCCCGCGAATGTAATTCCGGGATACTATTATTTGGATTTAAAATGATTGGAACTACCTAGCTAGGAATACTTGCATTTTGCAAGTGAATTAACAATACACCATTCACTTTTATTTTGCAAGTGAATCACTTATACTAAAATTACCTTTGCCAATGTTTAGTAAAATCTATTCGGATATAGTGAAAATATGGAAGAACATAATTCAATCGACTATCGATCAAATTGCCCCATAAACTTTGTCCTAGAAACTTTTGGGGACAAATGGACACTACTAATCATTCGTGATCTGATGTTTAAGGGGAAACAATACTATGGGGACTTTCTAGCATCTGATGAAAAGATATCCACCAACATACTAGCCAATCGTCTGCAACGCCTCGAAGCCAACGGAGTAATTGAAAAGCGAAAAGATCCAGACAATCACACCAAATTCATCTATAGCCTCACACCAAAAGGCAAAGACCTACTCCCCATTATGCTAGAAATTACGGCATGGAGCAGTAAATATGATCGTCACACAAACACGCCTGATTGGTTCTTAGAGCAAATAAAAGACAATAGAACCACGATAATCGCAAAGATAATCTCTGATTTAGAATGATGTAGACTACCCCCTATCAATACGACTAACTAAGATACAAAGTGGGAATGAAGTTAACCATTCTCACCTTTCGTACAGTTGATACAGACACATCCTCATCACGAGCGTAAGTTCACTAATTTTATACAATTACGATAGCTAGCAAATAATAATTCGCTATACTAAGATTGGTTCAGATTTCATTACTGAACCATTTACCAGTTATTCAGTTAAGGAGTTAATTTTACACCTTATGCGTAAACTAATTTTGTCCTCTCCTCTTGAAACAGAAAAAGCCGACGAAACCACTATACATATTTATCTAAAAGAAGGTTTTTTCGGAGATATGATGTTAATTTATGCGCAGGATCAATTAATTAATAAAGGTACAATTTCCTATTTTAATTGGAAGGGTGGAGAAGAGCTAAATATTGGTGGGCAAAGATTCACCGTAAAATGGATTTACGATATTATGAAAGGTGGGCTTCCTAAATCACTTATTATCGAGGAAGAAAATGAAATCATTGCCCAATATGGAAACGATTCAGCAAAACGCCTTCCTATAAATGGCGGGTTAAGTCCCCAATTATCGCCATTCGCTTGGGTAACGGCGGGAGCATGTGTCTTTACATCCATTATTCATCTTTGCCTAATGGCAGCAAACGCACGCTCTTTATTCACTTATGAAGCTGTAATACCTCTATTATTCGGATTAATCACTGCATTTGCAACCTTGATGATTACTACCGATATTGAACGGTCTAAGACAAGTAAATTATTGTTTGCTAGCCCCATTGTTATCATTTGCTGGATTGTATATATTTCCTTTGCGATATTGCCTGTTTTGTAAAAAACATAATAAATATAGTCGTCTCAACATTAGATTCTTAAGTCCGTTTCCCACCATCATAAGTAATCTGATAACTTCGAAGATATTCTCTGATTGAGAGTAATAATCTAGTGATTTATCCTATGTCCCTAGCCCAAGAATTTGACTGTAAAAATTGACCATTTGGTTCACACAGCATCCTGAATCCATGCTACAGTGACCTAAATGCAACAAATAATTCAAACTTTTACGAGTTTGCCCGCACTTTTACACACTTGCCCGCCGGAAAATTCGACCCGCCCGCACCAAATCAAGGGAAGAATCAAGTTGCCCGCCGACTTTTTATTTTTTTCGGCGGGCGCGGGCAAACTGTTTAATTTATGTTTATCATGCGTCTGTTTATGGATAGCCAATCTGATAGCGTTGGAACATCACACCATTATTGTAGACTTTGCTATCCAACAGGTTCAGTGTCGCGCTCTGCTTACTCTCGCCGAATAAGGGTATGCCCTCACCGAACAACACCGGATTCGCCTTAAGGTATAGCGTGTCGATCAGCTTGTGCTTAAGCAAGTATCCAGCCAACGCACCGCCTCCACACAGGTAGATCATCCCGCCGTCCTGCGCTTTGAGGTCACGCACAAACTCAGCAGGGTCATCGCGTATCACTTGCAACTGCTCAGATTGATACTGCTCCATACTCTGTGAGAACACATACTGCATCATGTGTCCGTAAGTAGGCACCACTTGCCCCGCTTGCAAACCATATTGATAGCCGAATTCATACGTGTTCTTACCCATCAACACCGTGTCATACAACTGCAAACTCGCCATGTAATCAGGGATGTGTTGCCCTTCAGTCAGAAAGCCATCCACTGATCCATCAAGACGGGCGATGTAATGATCGACAGTAGTTGCGACGTAATACACTAACTCTCGCGTAGACATAAAATTGCTCCTTATCTCATTTTTACGGGAACAATTTCAGTGTATTCGCTTAGTTATTATCTGTATTGGAAAAAATTTAACCCTAATCAAAATAAGCTAAATTGCTACGGTGATCGGGGTCTTGAGGGGCATAAGCAGTCGGTGTAATGCCCGCAAATGCCTGAAAGTCATTAATCAGGTGCGCTTGATCGTAATAACCAGCATCAAGCGCGATATTCGCCCAATTAACAAGAGGTTGAGTGGTAATCAAGCGCAAGACATGCTGAAAACGTATAATCCGGCAAAAGCGTTTGGGAGTCACACCAACATCCTCACGGAAGACTTGAATAAAGCGCGTCGGACTCAATGCCAATTGATCGACAACTTGTGCAATCGAGTGCGAATCCTGTGCATGTCGAAAATGGGATAGGGCGAATTCAACCGCAGGGTGCCGTGATTTTGAGCGCATCAAACGTCTCATCAGCGCATTTTCAAGTATGCAAAAGCGTTCATCAGTCGTTCTAGCGTACAGTAATTGATCGTAGAGATTATGCGCGTCATTCCCCCATAATACATCAAGTGATAGGTGCTGATTTTGCAATTCACGCCCATTCACACCAAAGAATGGCAACGCACCACCCGCCTTAAACCAGACCGATAACAACGATGTCGGACGCGAGGTATCAATCACAAAATGCTTGGTTCGCGCCCCTGATGCCATAATGCCATTGATAAGCGTCGCTTGATAATCATCTTCGGGATCATACACACAGAAAGGCTCATCATTGAGGTTAATCACAAGTTCCATTGTGCCATGAGGCAATATCCGTTCTTTATCATGCGGTGGGTTATAGCCCTCCCACGCCCAAAACATATGAACGTAATCTGACAATGGAGCTGAGGAGATATGTATTTGTAAACTCATGATGCAGTCTTGACCACTTTATGAACAACCCTATTTATTGTACAGCAAACTATTATAAATATACTCAGCTCCAAAATTTACTAATTTTATACGATTACGATAGTTAACAATTCCAAAACTCATTATACTAATATCAGTTCAAGTTTCATTACTTGATATATTTACTACATATTCAATTAAGAAGTTGAATTTAAGCTCATGGGTGAATTAGATCTATATGTACCACTTGGGGATTCAAATAATGCTAGAGATAGCATTCACGTACATATCTTAGAAGGGGCAACCAAGGACACAATGTCAATTTATGTGCGTGGTAAATTGATCAATCAAGGTAAGGTTGGCTTTATGAACTTAAAAGGTGGAGAAGCTATTATCGTTGATAATCGAAACTTTGCTGTTAAATGGGTTTATTCATGTTGGGGAGGGCTACCAAAATCGTTGGTTATCACAGAGAATGAGAAAACTCTTGCCCAACACGGTAACGAACGAGCAATTAACTTACCTGTTAACGGTGGATTTGACGAACCAATTTCTCGTCAAGGTCGATTAATTGCCCTTAGTGCCTTTGCAATCCTTATCCCACACTTCATTCTAATGGCTACCCCACAGCTCTCAAGTCTCACACTTGAAGGCATGATGCCATGTTTCTTGGCAGCCTTTGCTTATGTTGGTGCACTTATGCTTGTTGCCGATATAGAAAGACCGCCATCAACAAGTTATATGTATGCGGGCACAGTTTCAATTATTACATGGATTATTTATATTGTGGTCATGGTTACAGCTCTATAACAATCATTCAAAAACAAAAAGCCAGCATTATAGTTGGCTTTTTGCTGTGATTTGTTATTAGAACAAGTCATCTGCTAACTTAAGTTCCATAAAATGAATGTACTGGCGAAGTGATTCTGATAACTCAAGATAGGGATCAATATCATAAAAGCCAAATGAGCGATACAAACTTTGCGCCCCATCCATAAATCCGAGTGTATCTAATCTCGCATATTCATATCCCATATCACGCGCTTGAGTCAGCACAGCCTCAACTAATTTGCGTCCAATACCAGCCCCACGCGCACTCGATCTGACGAAAAGCGTACGCACTTCACATATCGTCTCTGATAATCGCCCCAATGCGATACATCCAACGACTTTATCATCAGACTTTGCAATCAATAAACACCCATCTGGGGGAACATGCTTTCCGGGGAATTTCTTGCGAATATCATCGTACTCGTGTTCGGATGTAAATTCTTTCAGATTAAGATCAGGATAATGTACCTTTATCTCAGCAATCATCCACGTCACATATTCTTGGGACAAAGTGATGAAATGATCCAATGGTTCACCCAATTGCGCAGATTCAACCGTAATCATTGATGTTCATTTCCCTAAAACTAGTATTTTGTCTATTGTAATCTGGTATCAGATGATTGTCATAAAGAAGTTAAAACAAAAAAGCCAGCACAATGGCTGGCTTTTTTAGGTTGATCCCGACAGGACTCGAACCTGTGACACTCTGATTAGTTTTCAGTCAGAAAAGGAGCCACTTTAAACAAAAATGTATTAGTGCTTTCTTAACTTCCTTCAACCGAACCGTGCTTGCGACTTTCACCGCACACGGCTCTCCAGTAAGTAACTCGTTGTTGGCAACGTACCATGTTACTTACCTGTTTCCCTTCGCCATGTGATAGGCTTTCCCTATCTCGGACTACTATGGAAACTCCGTTATCGTAGGACTCGCGTCCCTTAGACAATCCTATGTTCCGCATATTGCTAACGTTCTAGGTCAAATTAGGTGTCCCACTCATATCCATTTAGTAATCACAATTCTGATTACCGTTGTAGTGTCCAACTGTTGTCGCGCCGACTCTTAGAGCGCGATTACCCACTACACACAGGTTTTATCTGGGTTCCTGTGGGCGGCACCTTTGCCACTGGATATTAGGATTCAGGCAGTTTAGCTTTCACCATATTGACCAGCCCTCGCGTAGGTATTTAGCATTACCAGATTAACCTTACCACGCTTTACCAACATGCTCTTGTCACTCCTTAGTTTCCCTTGGAGATAAGTTGGTTGGGCTTATGGGGATATTCAGTTGTTAACCCATAGGTTCTTCAAGAACCCATTAACAATACCGTACCATAGCGCACAAAGTCAGGTGCTCTACCAACTGAGCTACGGGACCAATATTTGAGAAATTGTACACTTTCTTTTGTGATTATCAAGGCTGAAAATTGAGGATGTTAATGAATCTTTATGACATCACAGAATCATTGCAAGTATAGTTATATTCACATGCTCCAGATGCAAGGTCAACAGACACAAAACAATCTGCATAAGGCATATTCTCAGAGGGATTTGCACCAATACGGTAACGGTATAAAGTTTGCATATCAGGCAATACACCAATCAAATCAAATGGCACAAATAATGAATTAGGAATAATTGGCTGTATTCCCTGCTTAAGCAGATCGACAATAACTTGCGAGATAGCAATCTCATCATTTTCAGAAGTTGCCCGCTGTTTAGATGGTGCAATGTCTAAACAAGTTGCAATTCGCTGTGGGTTTACATAATCCTCCACCATTCGTACACCAGCGGACTGATTATTCTTAGTTGGCGTAAATCTCAAAGAAATACCACCACGCCCTTCTGGGATTTCGGATACATTGAAATAAACAACTTGGTCAATATTTGATGAATAGATTGCGTAAGTATCAATGGTGTTTAGATCAACAGGTTTGGAATAAATCTTTTGCGAATCATAATAATTTGATCTAAAACGTAAATCTAATGCCCCCGTACCATTTCCCTTACGATACTTAACTTGTACACGACGTAGTGTAGTCATGTCTGGCATAACGGCGATTAAATCAAATGGAAGATGTTCCGATAACGGTAAACACACCTTAATACCGTGTTTGGCAAAATCAGCAATCGTTTTAGCAACTGCAAAGTCGCCTTTGTCTTTCGTTTTATGGCGTGCCATCTAACATGCTCCTAAGTTCTTTAATCAGTTTCGGTAAAAAAGTTTGATCCATTTCTGTTTCAAATTGGAGCCTAGCGATATCGCCTTCTATTATAAAATCTAGTTCGATATGCCCTAAACCATCACCATTCATTTTAATATCTAATTTCCCTTCAAAACTGCTGAGCCTCGCATATCCGACGAGATTATCGTATAGAATTTCTAACTCAATAATAAATAATGAAATATTTTCCTTGCTTAACTCATCATCAGTCCTCCCATAAAACTTACCTGCATATACTTGAATATCAACAGGAATCCATATTCCGTCTAGAAATTTGTCTTTAGGCTCTTTTTGTGCCAATGAAAGCAGAATGTGCTCATTCTCTTTAAATCCAATCTTCGCAGGCATTTATTTGTCCTTCAGGTAAATGCTTTAATTCTGTGAATAGTGTAGCATCAAGTCGAATCAAAAAACGGACACGCTTAAAACGTGCCCTACACAAATATAGTTTAATTTAAGTATCAATTCTGAGGATTGAATGTATGGGTGTGTAGGGGGATTAATTCACAGGAACGCTGTGTTCTTCAATGATATCAAGCAAATCAGGGTCATCAATGATAATCAACTCCCCATCATTAGAGAGAATATAACTAACCTCATTACGGTTAATCTTTGGATTCAAAACTTCACGGCGGTCAAACTTATTGATTGGCTGATTTACACGTTTTCGACGCTTAAACAACTTATCGGCAAACATTTGTACTCCTGACAACTTCTTCAATTGTGAAATATTGTACTATCTCTATTATACGACAGAAACAGTTAAAGGTACATTAACGATATACCAAAATTCAAAATTGTTTTTTTGGTCAAAACATACAGCGTTTTGCATTTCTACCGCCACAAACTATAATCTTTTAAGTAAGAAACAAAATCAGGTGATTATAATTCTTGTATCTACAACAATAAATTGGTACAGTAATATACAGGTTTGTTAGATCACCTTACTAACTACTAATCACTAAATACAGATTACTTTTTTATGACTTTTTAGGAGTGTTTTATGTCTGATGAAATTAAGTCAGTCACCAACGACTGGTATTATCCGGCGGAAGACGTGGTCAATAATGCCCATGTGCCAGATTATGACGCGACATACAAAGAAGCAATAGATGATCCGGTTGCTTTTTGGGAAAAACGAGCAGAAACATTAGATTGGTATCAAAAGTGGGACAAAGTCCTTGATGATAGCAACGCCCCATTCTATAAGTGGTTCACGGGTGCCAAGACGAATATGGTACTCAACGCATTAGATCGTCATCAAAGCACATGGCGACGCAATAAGCTCGCGCTGATCTTCGAGGGTGAAAAAGGCGACAAGAAAACCTTCTCGTATTGGCGGTTGAATAAAGAAGTCAATAAATTCGCCAATGTGCTACGCAGTATGGGTGTTAAAAAGGGTGATGTCGTCACCATCTACATGGGGCGTATACCCGAAATTGTGATTGCGATGTTAGCGTGTGCCAAGATCGGCGCACCACACAGCGTCATCTACGGCGGATTCAGTGAACAAGCTATCGCTGATCGCATCCAAGACGCGCAGAGTCGCGTGCTGATCACCTGTGATGGCGCATGGTTACGTGGGAAAGTTGTACCGCTTAAAGACACCGTTGATAAAGCGATTGAACGTTCTCCAGTTGTTGAGCATGTCATCGTTGTTGAACGGACAGAAAACGAAGTCTCGATGGTACAAGGGCGCGATTACTGGTATCACGACCTGATGGCATTGCCCATTGCTAGCCCAAAATGCGAAACTGAAGTTATGGACGCAGAAGACCCTCTGTTCATCCTATACACAAGTGGTACCACCGGAAAGCCAAAAGGTATCCTGCACACACACGGCGGGTATCAAGTGTATACATCCACCACATTGAAATGGGTATTCGACATCAAAGATGACGATCGCTGGTGGTGCGCGGCGGATCCGGGTTGGATCACTGGTCACAGTTACATCGTCTATGCCCCATTGATATTGGGTGCGACCAGTATCATATATGAAGGTGCGCCGACGTATCCGTACCCAGACCGTTGGTGGCGAATCGTGCAAGAGTACGGCGTGACCATCCTCTACACCGCGCCAACCGCCATTCGTGGATTGATGCGCTTTGGCGACGCATGGCCGCAAAAATACGACCTGAGCAGTTTGCGTCTACTGGGTAGCGTGGGTGAACCAATCAACCCAGAGGCATGGAGATGGTATCACAAGGTCATCGGCAAGGAAAAATGCCCAATCATGGATACGTGGTGGCAAACTGAAACGGGTGGCTTCATGATTACGCCATTGCCATCAGTTGGACTTAAACCGGGTAGCGCGACTCGTCCGTTTCCCGGCATCGTGGTTGATGTGGTCGATGAAGACGGCAACTCCTGCAAAGCGAACGAAGACGGTAAACTCGTCATCAAAACCCCATGGCCCAGCATGTTACGGACGGTCTACGGAGACGATCAACGCTACTTGGATCAATACTGGTCAACGTATAAAGAGCAAGGCTGGTATCTGGCAGGTGACTCTGCTCGTATAGATGATGATGGCTACATTTGGGTTATCGGGCGTATTGACGATGTGATTAAAGTCAGTGGATACCGCCTTGGCACAGCAGAGATTGAATCCGGCTTGGTCAGTCATCCAGCAGTGGCAGAATCAGCCGTGATCGGTGTGCCGGATGAGGTCAAAGGTAATGTGATCTACGCTTACTGCATCCTCGTGACGGGCTTCGAGGGTAATGATGATCTGGTAAAAGAACTGCGCGATCACGTCCGGCATGAAGTCGGTCCGATTGCAATGCCGACCAAGATCGAGTTCGTGGACAAGCTCCCCAAGACGCGCTCCGGCAAGATCATGCGCCGTGTCCTCAAAGCGCAGGCACAAGGCTTGCCCGTCGGCGATTTGAGTACGTTGGAAGATTAGGCAATAGCTGTTAGCAAATTACGCAGGGCGATCTGAGATGTCAGGTCGCCCTGTTTGGTGAAAAATGGTCTTAAAACACCTCAAAACAGGTATCCGCTAAGGGGAAAATGCCCTGTTTAACAGGGAATAACAGAGTAATATTTGAGTATTAGTGATTAGTTAGCTAATAACTATCCATAACAGATGGTATTTAACCATCACATTATCTCGAATAGAATCCGTGTAGCGCGAATCAGTTATCCTGTGTGTACAATCGCTAAGTTTGAAATTATCTTGAGATAAAAAAATTAGTGTATTATATACTTAATGCTAGTAGTAACCTACGGATATTAAGAATGCTAATTAGAATCACACTTGATAATTACGAATGGTATTATGACCCAAGTGAACAATTGGGTGAAGTAGGTGGATTTGGGACTGTTTATGAGGGTGTCGATTCTACACAACAAACTGAAGTAGCAATCAAAAGATTACATCTATCAGCTTCGGATGCCGTTCACCGCGAGTTACAAATTGCCGAGGAACTATCTAACCGAAATCTTGAATATGTGATACCCGTTTTAGACAGTGGGCGAGATGGTGAAACAGGGGAATACTTTGTAATTATGCCCAAGGCAGAATATAGCCTTCAACATTACATTGATTCAACGGGGGAAATTGATGAATTAGAAGCTACTGAAATTTTACTTGAGATTGCATCGGGGTTGAAAGAAGTTTCAGATATTGTACATCGGGACTTGAAACCAAGTAATGTGCTTTTCTTAGAGGGTAGCTGGAAAATTGCAGATTTTGGTATAGCACGCTTTGTAGAAGCCTCTACATCGCTTCGTACCTTAAAAGACACATTGACCCCAGCATATGCGGCTCCAGAACAATGGAAGCTGGAACATGCAACCAACGCTACAGATATATATGCACTTGGTTGTATTGCTTACACGTTATTAACTAAAAATCCTCCATTCACCGAACCTGATTTCAGAGATCAGCATTTGAATCGAACACCCGAAGCACTGTCCGCGAACCCAGCCCTACGTTCCTGTATCAGCCAAATGTTACGCAAGTCAATTAATGTGCGTCCTCCTATTGATAGAGTTATATCCCTTCTCAATAAATCCTCAGAAAACATAAAAAATAGCAAACAACACAATAATAATGAACTTATTGAAGCAGATGCACATGAAAATGAATTAATTCTTCAACGTGACGCTGATGAAGCTAGAATTAAAAATGAACTTGAAGAGCGTAATTCAATTAAGCAAGAGGCTGTTGATGTCTTAAAAGATATCGTAGAAGAGCTTGTAGAACATATAATTGAGTCAGCATCAAGCGCTCGTTCTCTACTGCCTACAAACCAATATCCACGTATAGATATTAGATTTGGCGATGCCACCTTAGAAATTATGTTATTTGATAAAGGTCACACTATATCACGAGAGCAATTTTCAAACTCACAATGGGACGTTATTGTTGGAGCAGTTATTAGAGTGCATCAGGCTAACCCTAAACCATATATCTGGAGCAGTAATCTTTGGTTTACAGATATCGAAAATGGAGAAGGGTATCGATGGTATGAAGTTTCTTATTACAGCAATAGACCTTCAAATTATCGGTACAATCCGCATGCATTAACTAACATAATAGATGCTGACAAGGCGGCATCTTCTGGTATGTATATTTTCCAACTAGCAACAAAACCACCTTGTCCAATTGATGGGGAAATGATAACAACTTTTTGTGAACGTTGGGCAATTTTACTTGCACGAGCATATAAAGGACAATTGCAATATCCTAATTATTTACCTCTTAATAATTACTGTACAAATGAGTTTTTCACTAGATGAAGTTCTAAGGCTCAAAACACAATATATTTAAATTTAACTCCACAACCAAAGAGATTAATACACCCATCTGCCGATTCCCCGTATAATAGAGACAGGTTGATTTAAGACACCACTTAATACAGGCAGGTAAACCATGGATTACAGCGACGTATTTATCTCTTATCGCCGTAAAAATGTAGACTTTGTAAAGCAACTCGATGCCGCCTTCAAAGCGAAACAATTGGAGGTCTGGATTGATTGGGAAGACATTCCCCCTGGTAGTGATGAATTCAGCGACGACATCAAGCGCGGGATAGAAGGTGCGGATACTTTCGTAGCGGTTTTAAGTCCCGACTACCTTGAATCGACATATTGTATGGATTTAGAGCTCGGGTACGCGATTCAGCTACAGAAGAAAATTATCCCGATTGTGTATCAATCATTCGAGAGTCAGAATATCCCTGCCGAACTGGGGCACATCAATTGGATTTACTTCATCCCACATGCAGGGCAAACTAACGCCTTCGATGAAGCATTCGCCCGCGTGATGCAAGCGATGGAAACCGACCTCGACCATGTACGTACTCATACGCGCATATTACTCAGAGCACAAGAATGGAATGGCAGTAATCGTGAGCGCAGTTTCTTGCTGGATGGTGTCGAGGTTAAAGAAGCAGAACAATGGCTTACGCACGCCGTCAATAAAAATCCAATTCCTACTGAATTACATTCTGAATACATCTATGAAAGCCGTGACGCAGAAGCACGCCGTCAACGAAATTTATTGGCAAGTGTATCGGCGGCGATGGTGCTGATGACCTTGCTTGCGTTAGCCTCAGTGTTCTTGTGGTTCGATGCCAGTAAACAACGCGAAACAGCAGAGAGAAATCTCGAACTGGCGCAGACTAGCCAAGCAGAAGCGGAAGAAAAAGGCGAAGAAGCGCAAAGCCTATTGTGGGCGAGTATCTCCGAGCAGGAATTGGACTCGAATAACAACCTGCTCGCGTTGGCATTAGCCTTAAACGCCAACGAGATTAACAACCCACCTGCTTTATCACAGCGTATTTTGGCTGAGGTCGCTTATACACCGGGACCACGTCATATGTTTACCGAACATAGCGAAGCTGAAAATGAAAATTCTAATGTGGCGCAAATCGACCCTCACGCCATTATTGCGGTGGCAGTCAATCAAGATAACACACTCGCAGTTTCAATTGAGCGCGATTTACATCTGATTGTCTGGGATATAGATCGTCGCTCACCTAATTTCAATAATTCAGTTGCTCAAGTGATATTGGATATTCCGTCTGATGTCATTCCACGCGATGATTCTGGATTAACCTTACCCTTTGCACTTAGCACCGATGGCAATTACGGTATCTTGACCTTTATTGAATCCAGCACCGATGAAGTGGGCGCGGTCATTGATTTAGCTACGGAATCGCCTAACTTTGGCGAAATAATTTATAGGGTAAGCCAATCATCAGATACCTTCCCACCACATCTGAGTTTTCATCATGAGAGTAACCTAGTCTATATCAATCAATGTGTTCCTTCACGCGATAATTTATGCAGTTCATCAGAATTAACCATATGGGATGCAGATACACGGGAAGTTACCAATCGTATAACCGGTAATTGGGGGCAAGTTATCGCAGTTAACCCCATTGCTGATCTAATGCTTATTAAAAATGACAGCACTCTCAGCTTATGGACAACAGAAGGTGAACTTACTATCGAAATAAGTGAGTCTGTCTATAACACTCAATCCGCCATATTTAGTGATGATGGTCGTCTTATACTTATAACAGGCTCACTTGAAGATGACTTTATAGGGTCTGCGCTGATACTTATTGATGTTGAGAGCGGTAATTTTATACAAGAATATCGTGAACCGGAGCCACAACGTTATTCAGATATATCATTCTCAGCAGATATGCGTAGTATCTTCGTCTCACAAATTACACCAAATGGTGTGCGTTTCACATCTTGGAACACAATTACAGGACGGCGTACCCGTCAATTCACGATTAGCGTGGGGTTTGCAAATGACACGCATTTTTCCCGTGATGGTAGAAATATATTGATTGGTGCGCGGGATGGTGCTGTATATGTATGGGATACGTTCAGTGGTATTGAATCTCGTCGTTTAACGCATTCCGTCGGTAATATAACCAGATTTGCAATCAACACTGATAACACACGCGCACTTATCAATGTGAGTAACGGTGATCTCATTCTATGGGATCGTGTCGATTTAACCGAGCTTAATCGTTATGCCAATGTGGGTGATGCGCTGATCGCCTATTTGCCCAATAGCATCAATGCAATTGTAACCACCTCTGAGGGTGTGCAAATATGGAACACAGAAACGGGCGAAGTGATAAACACCATCACGCCAGACAATGACATCAAGGAAATAGATTTATCCACAGATGGCACGCAATTGTTAACTGTAGATAACGGCGATGTTGTTACTTTATGGGACATTGCGACTAGCATCGAAATCCGGCAATTTACTGACTTTGCTGGAGGAATCACCCACGTTGACATGAATTCCGCAGGAGACCGTGTGTTGGCAAGTGGTCAAAGTGACGATAGAAGTTATTCTATTCTCATTTGGGATACCAATTCAGGTGAACAAGTTCGCGAGTTCAGCTTGCCTGTTAGTGCAATCCAAAATCAAGAATTTGGCATACTTAATCCGGCATTATTTAGCCTAGATGGTGAGTATGTCATTGCAGGGGCGAATGACGGGCGATTATTTCTGTGGGAAATGTCTACGGGTGCCTTAAGTAATCGCTTTATAACAGCACATGAAACCAGCATCACCTCATTAGATATTAGCCCAGATGGTCAAAGCCTGCTATCGGGCGATATGGACGGAACAGTGATCTTATGGAACATTGAAACAGGTAGTGAATTACAGCAATATACAGGTGAAGATGGGCGGGTGCATCACATTATATTTACTGGCGATGGCTCAACCGCAATCATTGATTTTGCAGAGGGAATAGAACGTGCAGGAGCTTCACCTGAGTTTTTACCGGACTTCTTAGAAGACATCGAAGAAACATGGGATACTGTTGAGATTCACATTCACTCAGATTTAGGTATATTACGTGAGTGGATTGAACAGAATCGGGCGCAACGTGACTTCACCTGTGACGAACGAGAAGTGTATCTGATTCCGCCATTTTGCGAAGCACACCACCCGCAAGCGGAAAGCACGGCCGACCCAATAGGCACGACGGAAGAAGCATCCATTGATGATACAGCTGAAAACACGCCGGACTCCGGACAACCTGTGATGGAAACAGATGGCACAGAAGAATCAGAACCTCGTACCATGCCTAATCCTGATGAAACACCTGAACTAGACGTGACCATTAATGCCCCAGCCCCTAATTCCGAACCAGAATCAGGACAACTTGCTCCACCACCAAGTATCGACATCGGCGCAACTGAAGGCACACTTGATGCACAAGGGCGTGCAATGTGGGTATATACGGGGCAAACGGGGGAAACACTCACAATCACAGTTGAGACTGAGGCGGATTTGGCTCTTGGATTGCGTATTCGTGAGGCGGAATCGGCAGAAATCATTGCAGAGTATAATCCATCACCAGATGATGATCTGACAATTATCGAAGCGATCACACTCCCGCAAGACGGCGACTATATCATCGAAATTGGCACTGAAGATCAAGTCGAAGATGGGGCATATACCATCATTATTGCAAGAACAGAGGACAACTAAAGCAAACAGGGACGACAGATTATGTTTGTCGTCCCGTCGTTATTACGATAACTGCGTGACAACAATGCCCATAATTGTCGCAGCGATAATTACACCAATAACAGCAACTATTAAAAAGCGTATCAGGTACTTAATTTGATTACGCTCAGCTTCTGTTAAGGGTTTCCTAAAATAATCGCGCTCTTTAGGGATTGCATTCATATCAACTTCCTCGTTTGTTTTTTCCTGTTTCTCATCACTCATAACACCCACGTCCTTTGGATGGTCAATGTTTCTTATGTCTCTGTGACTAAGGACTGACGACTAAATAATTTTGATAGTGCAAACATAATTTAACATGAAATGACAATCACTTGTTTAAGTTATTCAATGCTCAGTCCTAAATATAATAGCCTCAACAGTACTTTTTTTCATATGACAAATGTCATATTTGCTATCTTGCCTACCAGTTCTACGCAAAATGATGAATTTTCGTTTCAGGAAAGCGTAGACTTGGTACAATAACATCATTGCTAATAACTAAAACACGAAGGCATATACTATGCTTGAATTTGCCTGTCACACATGGGCATTTAATGACTTATCCTTAACCGAAGCACTTGGTACGATTGCTCGTTTGGGATTTCGTTATGTCGATATTGGGAGCGGACCACATCTCAGTGTGTCCCGTATTGCACAAGACCCGCGTGGTGTCGCCCAAGAAGTCCAACAGGAATTGAACACGTATAACCTTAAACTCAGCGACTTATACATCATGCTACCGCGCATATCACTCGCCGACGAGAAAAAACGTCAAGAAGACATTGACCGCTATAAATCATTACTGCCTTTCATCGTGGCGATAAAAGCTCCGGGGGTCACGCTCTCCCCCGGACTCATCCATCCAGCAGATGACGAAGACGCATTAGACCGTACCATTATCGCATTACGCGAAATGATGGAAGCCTCCAAGCTAGCGACACCTGCAACGCAATTACGTGTGAGCATTGAACCGCATGTTGATTCGATGGCGCAAAAACCAGAAAATATCCTCAAGATACTCGACCAAGTTAATGATCTCGAACTCACGCTTGATTGGGCGCAATTGGTCTATCAAGACATCTTCCATGATGCGATTGCAGAACTCATCCCAAAAGCGCGTCACATCCAAATGAGACAAGCAGCACGGGCACAATTGCAAACACCCTTTAAACGTGGGCGCATTAACGTCAAAAAAGTAGTCGAATCATTGAAAAAAGCGGATTATGAGGGCGTGGTCAGCGTGGAATATATGAAAACATCATCAGATCGTCATGGATTAGTCGCGGTAGATGCCCTTGTAGAAGCCACCCAAATGCGCGATGCACTACGTGATGCTCGTGATGAACTCTATTAGATAAGAGGCTTCACAATCCAATTGTGAACGATTACACTATCAACAGATTTAACCTAAATTTGAAATTGATATAACTCATGAATCAACGTGCAATCATACTCTTAGTTGTTATCACCTTAGTCGTCGTGGCAGGCATCATTGCGATGACACTTGTCCTTACGCCAGAAGAAACAAATCCTGCGGTTGATGTCGCTGTAGAATTTGCTAATGCCGCCGGACAAGGTGATGATGATACTGCCTTCGCCCTACTCGGCGAGGATTTACAAGCATACGTGGTTGAAAATTGCCCCGATGCTAGTGTTTCTGCTTGTATTGATGACTATACCCCGCCAGAATGGGGGGATATGATCTCGTCAGTGTATCGGCGTAACCGTCCGGTTGGGCGTGATTGGGAAATTTTGCTGATTTCAACTTATGAAGAAGGTCAAGGTTTCGCTGGCGTGTGCATTTTCACTTATGTGGAAGAAGTCACAGAAGGCGATTGGCGCGTAACCTCATGGTCGGGCTTCGTTTCCTGTGATGGGAGCAACAGTGGTATTGGTGGGTTAAGTCAGCCCGATGCCCCCAACCGCGCACCATAGATTTAGATAAGCGAGAAAATAGGGTATATGTGGAACATATGTCAAAACAAGACCCCATCCCAACCCTCCCCACCAGCAGGGAGGGGGATTTTCACCTATCTCACAATCATCATTGTCTCATGCTTATTGTTACTCATTTCTGCGTGTAGCGAACTTGCACCGGTCAATGAACCCGCCCAACTAAACGCAACATCTGGCGCACCTATCACAATCACAAACGAGTTCTATGAAACAGAATCGTTCCGTTTACAATACCCTGATGGTTGGCGCGTGATTACAGGTGCAAGTGAATCCCCCCCCTCAGTCATCTTCGCCAGTCCTGATGAACAAACACTGATGATTATTAGTACCGAACCCATCGACGACATGCCCCAACCAATTATCGTAGAAGGTGAACTTGTCACCGATGGCGAAGTCGTTTTTACGGAAAATGATCAAGCGATATATACGGCTTTCATCACACCTCAATCAGCCTACGGTGATACAGAAACCTTATTTCGCCGTGTAATCAGCACCATAGAATAGCATTGAAACCCCAAGTTATTAGGGGTTTCGGTGTGTATCGTTCCCTCTGTAACCAAGCTCTGACAGTATGCCCACAAAAAATCACCTATAATAAAATTGTCATACCTTAATTTTACCTAGTGACCTTACATATACCTTATAACTTATGGACGCACAGACTTTATATCAGGATGGTATTTCTGCTATTCGTGATCGTGGGGATTATGATGAAGGCAGGCGACTACTCACACAAGTCGTCAAGCTCGATCCTCAACACGATATGGCGTGGTTGTGGCTATCACGCACCCTAGACACGCCAGATCAACAAATGCGTGCCATAGACCGCGCTATCAAAATCAATCCAAATAACAACAAAGCGCATCGAATCCGCCAAAAACTGCTGGCTCAACAAAATGGTCATGCGGTAGCTGTTCCGATTCCAAGTAATAACACGACTCGCCCCGCGCAAGATTCGCCTGACGTTATCCCCTTGTTACGGCGCGGTAATGCCTTGCTTGAACGTGGAAACACAGAAGGCGCGATTGAACAATGGGTGCAAGCCTTAGAGATTCAACCCGATCATGAAGAAACACTTCGCAACGCAGTTAAAGCATTAGTTCAACTAAAGTATCAAGATGATGCCTATGAATTAGTCTGGCGAGCAGTTCAATCTGGCACACAGAACCTATCCATTTACTTAACGGCGATGGACTTGGCAAACCTGACCAAGAATTATGAAAATATGGAAGCTATTCGAGCGCGGATATTAAATCTACCGACAGTAACCGAAGATGCGGTGGTAAAAATCGCCGAAGCATATATCAAAATTGACCTGAAAAAACAAGCACACATAGCATTGCAAAAAGGTTTACAGAAATTCCCAGAAAGCCAACAACTCTTGTTGATGATGGGCGATTTATATGACTCACTCAATAGAAGTAAACAAGCGGTTGAGTTTTATAATCGCGCTGTTGCCATCAAGACCAATTCTGAATTCGGCAAAGAGGCAGACAAACGCTTACAAAATTTCGCCCCTGTCATGACAGATAAAGAGCGCGGGAGTGCCTTGCTCGCATGGCGTGAAACCGCAGGCATCAGTATCTTGTTTTTCTCATTAGCATTCATGGATTCATACCTCGATATTCTGAGAATAGATGCACCACATTGGGTGGGAATCTTACTCAGTATCATCGGCGGGTATGTGTTCATCACTGCGACATCATCACCACAACAAGGCATTCTGGTGAAATTATTCGGTGGTGAAGTAGATTCTGTATCAGATAGCAAACTCCCGATTTTATCGGATACGATGCGTTACATACTTGGTGGGCTTGGTTTAGCCTTATTGCTTATCGCATTTGGGTTAACATTTAGCCAGTCGATTGAACTCTTATTCAATCCGATTGAACCCAGTTACCCTTTTCAATTTTAATATAGGCAACTCAATTATATGACAACCCTACTCGCAATTATCTTGGTTATTTTATTCGGTCTCTTACAATCCGCGTTTATAATTCCAATGCCAATTAATGATAAAGGCGTTGTTCGTTATGATAGTTATCCGTGGATGACCATTACATTAATTATCATTAATTCACTCATTTTTTTGGTTTTTAGTGCGCCTCTATTTGTACAGATTGTGGAGGCATCAGCTGCATCACTGGATTCTTTTCCAGCGCAAAGTCAACTCTTTCGGCAAACATGGACTTATGGTTCGCGTGAATCATTCTTCCGTGATGGTGTAAGTATTGGTGCATTTACAGCATTAACAAGTATGTTTATGCACGGCAGTTTTAATCACCTTGTTGGTAATATGATATTTCTTTGGGCATTTGGTCGGCGGGTAGAGGATGCTTGTGGTCCGTGGCGGTATTTAGCCTTCTACATCTTCGCGGGGTTTATTGCTACTATCGGCACTTATGTCATCACAAATTCGCCGTATGATGCTCCAGGGGTCGGCGCAAGTGGAGCCATACTCGGTTTACTAGGTGCTTATGCCTTACTATTTCCGACAGCACGTATGGGAACATTTTGGATTGCAGCCATCATCTTGCAAATTGTATTCAGCAACTTCTCACGACTCATCGGTGAAAAACCGCCACCAATTAAGCGCACAATCCAATTACCGGCAGTGTTGATCATTATCATTTTTGTGGGATTCGATATCTACAGCACATTCCAAAGTATCCAAACAGAAGAATTGCAAGGCAGTGTCAACTATGTCGCCCATGCCACCGGATTCTTATCTGCTATTACTATTTTCTTGTTCGTGCGCAAAGATTTATTCACACGTTATGTCGCAGGACGCACTTTATAACTCAATACCTACTTTCGGTTTTTCAGCATCTTTAACAGCATCATTCAAGGTTGGGCGAATCAAGCTATAGTAAACAGCCGCGCCAATCATTGCGATAGCGATACCTGCCCACACGAACGCCCAAACCGCCGCCGGAAGCCCAATGACATTTTCGCTAAAGGCGGCGGCATCATTGCTCACACCTTGCCCCGCGCCTATGTCAGCATTATTCACAAGGAAGAATAAATCTAACACAGCATTCAATGAGGTCATGATAGCAAGCACGTTCAGCACCAACAAGTTAATTTGCCGATTGAGTTTCCAGCCCATGCCTATCAATACCGCGCTCATTCCCAAGCCAATTAACATCGCAAGGGGCGCACCAGAAGCATCCACACTAGCGAAACTCAGCGTGAAAAATGCCATGATGACACCAATCACAATACCGATGCTACGGGGACGACGAAACGCGTTCACCACATAAAATAGACACGCGCCAAAAAATGCCGCACCAAGATAACCTGCCGGCAAAATCAGCCCGCGTGACCCGCCGATGGTTCGCGCCAAGCCAGAGCCATCCGACGACACACTAAAACCGACTACCTTTCCGCCGGATAGCAACGCCATCGAGCTATGTCCAGCTTCATGCACATAGGTCACAAATAAACGCAACGGGTACACGATAAAATCGAGTGCGGGGATGTTCCATAATAGATACACAATCGCTAATGCGCCGAAAATTGTCACCCAAACCCGACTGCGCGTAATCGGACTTATGTCATCATTTTTTTGTTTAACTTGCTTATCATCATCCAAAGATTGCCAGTTCATGCAATTTCCTATGTGATTAAGATACACCTGTACTTAACTATTGTACGGGAAATCTCGGTTTATGGTTGCAGAAAGTAAGCATCACTATTCAATACAACCTTGCTCCCCATCGAAGCCAGCAGGTGACCACACGGGAGGTGTATTCCCCGATACAGTGTCATCAAGTTGCACCCATGTGTTACCTTGTGTATCAACAACGGTCAGGATATAGGTACTACGAAATGCGAGCCAACGTCCATCAGCACTAAAACGCGGATAATCTGTATGTGTAAAAGCGTTATCAGTCAAAAAGAAAGTAGCATCACTATCTGCGTTACCAATCAACGGAATGCGCCACAAGCGATTACCACCTGTTTGCTGAAAATCACGTACGGAAGCGATCATCGCAGAGCCATCTGGCAACCATGTATGGTCAAGAGTCAGATTCCATTGAAAGCTCAGTTGTGTAGAAATCGAACCTTGTTGATTACCAATCATGAAAAATGTGTCATTGCTCGAACTTGGTGAATAGATAAACCCGATTAACGTGCTATCAGGACTCCAACGTGGGTGCCGGACACTCCCAACAGAAAATTGTGTAAGCGGGTATTTAGTCACGCCATCAGCACTCACCACCCATAAATCCGCCTCAAATATGGTGGGTAATTCAACTTCTGGCGCGGTTTGCCCCTCTACAGGTTCTTGTGTGGGGATAGCCGTCGAAGCAGGGTCAACGCCAACCGCACGCTCATCGTAACTGACATAGGCTAACCACTCGCTATCTGGCGACCATTGCGGTGTGTATTCACGCCCAGTCACACTATAGAATTCAGGAATTTGCGGTTCATCTAATCTAAGTCCATTAATCCAGCCAATGTGATGCTCTTGCACGATCTCATTACGTTGTGGAATGTTGCGAATCATCGTAAACGCGATACGCGCCCCGTCCGGTGACCAATCCGGTTCCCAAATACCCCATTCGCTAGCAGGTAAATCTTCATACATCACCAATTGACGTTGATTGCTACCATCAAGGTTAGCCGTATACATCTGTGGCGGTTGTCCAGTTTGCGCCAAGGTGAATAAAATCTGACACCCATCGGGTGATGTATCCCAAATATGATGCTCAAAGCCACCAAATGACAATTCGCGTTGAACACCATTCATATCATAAATCAAAATACGATCCGTTGTTGCCGGAGTCACCATAACATAGGGTGCGCTGAGGGGGATTTCATCGTTTTGCGCTTGAGTCGGGTTGATGTTCAATAACAACACCATGCTAACGATAGAGAATATGAGATAATTTTTCATGAGATTCGCAATCATTTTTACTGTAAATATGACCACATTAGCATAGAATGACAACGTGGAAAGCGCAACGTCAGCTTAGCGTCGGTTGAACGTTGATAATACGGAGAATTAAACATGCCATTAGCCACTAGTAAGGCTGGAAGCGTTTTACTTAATTTTATTCACCTGAACAGCCCAGAATCACCCCTCACATATGAGGATATGCCTGTTAAGTTCACAATGATCGGAATTCGACACGAAAACAAATACGTGTTTGTACATAATATGAAACGTCAACAATGGGAAATCCCAGGTGGAGGCATAGAGGCAGGCGAAACAATGGCAGATTGCGCCCAACGTGAGATATGGGAAGAGTCCAGCCAGCGCGTATCTGATCTAATATTTAAGGGTTTGATAAAGATTAAACTTAGTAATGAAAAAATTGAACTTGGTGCAATCTACACAGCAACATTAGATGAAATAACACCATTCACCGTAAATAATGAGATGGATGGATTTATTTTGTGGGACTTAGAACAGAACATTGGTGATGTGGGGACAATTCCCAAAGCCGTGTTAAAATTAGCATACGGAGTTTAAAACCAATCAACATCAGAGATTAGCAATCATTTGTGAAGCACACTTAACAAATAGATAATCAGACGTTCACAGAGGGTTGATATAAAACTCCGGTACCAATGTTGCCACAACTTTCAAATTTTAGAGGAGTTAAAAACCGTATGATGAAAAATAGATTTGTCTTTTTACTGAGTGTGTTACTTGTTCTTTTGGTGATTGCGCCATTCAGTGCAAGCGCACAAGATGATATCGTGATTGAATTTTACTTCCCCACTGCTGTAGATGGTCCGATTGCAGAAGCTATGCAAGGCTTCGCTGATGACTTCATGGCAGAAAACGAAGGCATCACAGTTACCCCAATCTACACAGGTAGCTATACCCAAACTCGTGAAACCATCTTAACTGAAGGTGATGACCTTATCGTTGATGTCGCTGTGATGTTAGCAACCGACCTCTTCAGCTTCATCGAGAGTGGTTCTATCGTTCCTGCGCAAGATTTCATTGATGGCATGGAAAACAGCGAAGAATTTATTAACGATTTCTTCCCTGCGTTACTCCTCAACAGCCAAGATCAAAATGGCGTTGTTTGGTCAATTCCATTCCAACGCAGTACACCCGTTCTCTACTACAATGTTGATATGTTAGCTGAAGCTGGCTACATGGAAGCACCACAAAACAACGAAGAAATGCTGGAAATTGCACAAGCATTGGCTACAGATGACGTACAAGGTTTACTTGTTCCAGTCGCTGGTGGCTTTCCAATCTGGATGTATCAGAGCTTCGCCGCAGCTTACGGTCAAGCATTAGTTGATGGTGACCCAACACAAGTTTACTTCGATACGCCAGAAACACTTGAGGCGTTGACTTACCTCGTCAACATGGGAACCGAATGGGGCATTGGACCTGCTGGTGGTAGTGCATGGGGCGATACACCAACCGCATTTACTGCTGGTGAAGCCGCAATGATCTATCACACAACCGGTAGCTTAAGTGGTATTTTGGCGAATGCTGATTTTGAAGTTGGCGTTGCCTTCACCCCATCCGGTCCTGCTGGCGAAGATGGAACCGGATACGGTACACCAAACGGTGGCGGTAACCTCTATATCTTCGACGATGGTGAAAAATCCGAAGCTGAACTTGATGCTGCATGGCAATTCGTATCATTCTTGGCTTCCCCAGAAGTCCAATCAGAATGGACAACCATCGGTGGCTACATTGCCGCACGCCAAAGCGCATGGGAACTCGAACCACTTGCTAGCCTTGTTGCTGAATTCCCACAATACGCTGTTGCACGCGACCAACTAGAATTTGCAACAATGGAATTTTCATCCTTCCGTAGTATCGAAATCCAAAACATCATCAACGGTACATTGAGTAGCATTCTTTCCGGTGAAGTTGCACTCGAAGATGCACCAGATGCACTTGCAACTGCACAAGCACAAATCGACGAACTGCTCGCTGACTATCAATAATTAGCATGAGAGCAGAACGTATACAATAAGTAGTATCATAGAGGCGACAATGTGTCGTCTCTATGTGTTTTTGGACACAAAGGAATTACTATGGACGCAACCGTACAAGGGACAACAACATCCACAATGACGCATACCCTAACCCGAAAATCACTCTATGAACGGCTCCTACCTTATATTTTAATCGCGCCAACGCTCATTCTTGTGATGATGTTCACGGTGTTACCTGCCACGCGCACCGTTATTGATAGTCTCTATGAACCAGCACGAGAACGGGCTGATCCCAATGACATGCGCAACCGCATTACCATACCTGCCGAATTCGTTGGGCTGGATAATTACGAAGATTTATTCGATCCATCACATCGTCTTGGGCAATATTTCCCGAAAATTCTCGGTAACACCCTTACTTTTACGTTTATGACTGTCCTGCTTGGCTTGCCTTTAGCCTTATTGATGGCACTCTTACTCAATCGACGAGTATTTGCACGTCCATTTTGGCGATTTGCGGTATTTTACCCTTCGTTGTTGCCACTCATCGGCGCAGCAAGTATTTGGGCATTTTTATATAGCGACTCGATTGGGTTGATTAACACTGTCCTAAATTCATTTGGCGTAGATGGCGTGAATTGGATTGGTGATCGCAACGTCGTTTTAATATCAATCATCATTGTGAACATCTGGAAGCAAGCCGGTTATTACATGATCTTCTATTTAGCGGGCTTGCAGGGCATCCCCAAAGACATTTATGAATCTGCTGAGCTAGAAGGCGCAGATATGTGGCAACAATTCTATTTCCTGACCTTGCCATTATTACGCCGAACGACACTATTCATACTCGTGGTGGCGATTATTTTTGCCTTCCAGACAGTCGAACAACTGGCAGTATTAAATCAAGGTAATCCAGCTAATCGCGCTAATCTGGTCTTGTTCTATATTTTCCAGAATATCTCAGCAGAGGAAAATCGGGGCTATATCAATGCAATGACAACCATTCTTGTGATGATTTTGCTGGTCTTCACGATGGCGAATTTTGTCTTATTCGAACAGGAGGGCGAAGATGATTAGTCGTAAACGAACGGGTTGGAGT
This sequence comes from Epimenia babai, assembly GCA_011762755.2. Taxonomy (NCBI): domain Eukaryota; kingdom Metazoa; phylum Mollusca; class Solenogastres; order Cavibelonia; family Epimeniidae; genus Epimenia; species Epimenia babai. Next base: position 7,668 of record WURV02150686.1, on the reverse strand, counting down.
ATTTTTGCAGATGCCTTAACCGCACTCATCGGGTTACTATTTGTATTGCCGTTAGTGTTCACAATATTGATGAGTTTCCGTCCTCAGAGTGACCCCATCACGCAGGGAAACATCTTTTTCGGGAGTGTGATTACGCTCGAAAATTACGAGGCAGCGTGGCAAGTCGCACCTTGGGAGATGCACTTCTTGACCAGCATTATTTTTGTAGTCGGTGTGTTGATCGTGCAATTCGTAACGGTCACAATGGCGGGATACGCTTTCGCACGGATGAAATTCTTCGGTAAGCGAATTTTACTCTACGTGATCTTGTTACAATTGATGATCCCAACTGGTGTGCTTCTCGTTCAAAACTTAGCGACTATCCGTGACTTGAATTTATTCGATACCCGTTGGGCATTGATGGTGCCGTATTGGGGATCAGCATTCGGTGTATTGTTGATGCGCCAGACCTTTATGGAAGTCCCAAAAGAGTTAGAAGAAGCCGCCCGCATTGACGGCGCGAACCTAGTGCAAGTGCTACGCAACGTATACATTCCATTGTCATTTCCAGCTTATGTGGCGTTTGCATTAGTTTCAATTAGTAGTCACTGGAACGAGTACTTATGGCCCGCCATCGTCACGCGGACAGCCGATGTGCGTCCATTGACCGTCGGCTTGAATCAACTCTATAACACCAGCGATGTCGGGGCATTGTATGGGCAATTAATGGCGGGGACATTGATCGTAATTTTACCCTTAGTGATCTTATTCATCTTGTTCCAACGGCGATTTATTGAGAGTTTTGCCTCTAGTGGCATTAAGTAGTAGTATCGCATCAAAAGTACACAGTTTAGTAGGAGGATGATTGATGCTACACCCACTCATTGAGGAAAATCCTGACTTAGCCACAGCGATTGATATTCTTTCGTCATGGGTTGATGTCAATATGCACAAAAGCCATCAACCAGGATTAGCATTAGGCATTGTCTATGATGGTGAATTATTATGGGGCAAAGGTTACGGAGTTGGAGATTTAGAAACGCAAACACCGATAACACTCGACACACATTTTCGGATTGCGAGCATCACAAAAACATTCACTGCAACCGGAATCATGCAATTACGCGATGCTGGTAAACTTAACTTAGATGATCCCGTCTCAAAATATCTTGAATGGTTCGATTTACGCTACGAAGACGCACCGGAAATCACAATTCGGCATCTCTTATCCCACTCATCCGGTCTCCCTCGTGATTCACATAATTCCATGTGGCGCGATCAAAATTCACCAACGTGGGATGAGTTTATAGAAGCAACCAAACAACGTACGCCGACACGCCCTCCAAATGACAAATTCGCTTATAGTAATCTCGGATACGCTTTACTCGGTGGCATCATCGCAGAAGTTTCCGGTCAAACATGGGAAGATTATCTACAAGAGAACATCCTTGACCCACTCGGCATGACTGAAACCTACCCCGTTCCTAAAGCTGATGATTCTCAATTGGCTAAAGGCTACTCCAGATTTGATGACAATTATGATCGTACAGAAAGAGGCTTTTGGTTGATGCAGGGATTTGAAGCGTCTGCAAACTTCGCCTCATCAATCAATGATCTGGTTAAATATGCTAAATTCCACCTAAGCAAAGGTAAAACACCGATTCTGTCAGGTCATACATTACGTGATATGCACCGCGTTCATTGGCTCTATGATAAATGGGAAGGTGGATATGGCTTGGGAATCAGCAGTTATAAGATTAAAGATTGGGTAATTAGCGGACATAGTGGCGGTTATCCGGGTTACATCACACTCTTCAGCTTATGTCGGGAACATAACGTTGGCGTGATTGCGCTGACCAATGCACATGGGATTAGTCCCTTCATTGTCGCAGAGCGTGCCTATAAGCAAGTGTTGCCAGAAATCATTAAAGCGACTGCTAAAGCCAAACCTAAATCTGACCCTATATGGGAGCAATACCTCGGAGAATATGCTGACGATTGGGGCATTTCCAAAGTCGTCATCCGTAAAGGCAAATTGCAAGTGGTGTCATTAGAGTTTATGGATGCGCCCGCAGTAACCCTCACGCCAACAAACCAAGAACACGTCTTCACAATTGAGCAGATGAATCAATCTAACGAAACGGCGCGATTTGAGTTCGATGATGAGGGCAATGTTACCAAAATGTGGATGCGTAACGAGTATGTGATACGCAAAAACTGAGAGACAAGCAATAACAAATTGAGACAACGTAAGATTGAGTTATATAAAACACCTAAAAACGCATCAGTTACGCCCATTTTTGTGTCCGTAGGGCGGGCGTATAGGAGCAGTAGGATGCGCGTAGGTCAGCAATAGGGATTGCGTATAGATTGCATAGGGGTTGCGTCAATTTTCGCACTCATAGTCGTGATAATGTTGTATATGTTCGATGGAGGTAGCCCCCACCACCCCATCGAACAGGCTTCCCCGATAGCCAAACGCCCCTTGTACCTCCCGGGGGCGTTTGGGTTTACTAGGGGATATCACAATCTAAGAATCATCTTCCACAAACAAATACAAATAAATTTCTTCATCCAAGACTTCAAGGCTAATTGAATTAGATGTCTGAGAAAATCTAATTTCAGGGTTATCAAAGTCGATATTCATAATCACATCAACTGGAATTTCATAGACATATTCGCGATCACAGAATAGATCAAGACTGTCACATTCGTAAAAGTACACATATTGAGGATTTTCTCCGCTGGAATGGCATTCCAGTTGACCGATATAGACAAGATGATAAATGTGATCGCTAGTAGACGCAGTATCCACAACAGTAGAAATTCTGCATAGTCCGTCATCTGAAAACGCAATTGGACTCATACCACAAATTGCAATTAGAGCCAGTAAGAATGCAACAAGTGAATACCAAGCATATTTATCTGCTTTTGGTAGGATTAATGCGATAAAACTCAGGATAATCGCAATGATCGGTATCCAAAATGCAATTACGAGTAGTAAATCAGGAAGAGGATTCCCACTATAAACAACCCAGAAAAGTATAAATTCATCATGTACTGTGAATACACTACGGAAATATGCTGTGGTTAGCGAACACACAAACGCTATGATACCAAGTATAAGTAGCAGGGTATTTAAAAGGCGAATACGGTTATCTTTTGTCATAGACCAACTCAGAGGAGAAATCCCCCTAACCTATTTGTTTTTCTTCAAAGCCTGCTGAATTGCATCTTGGAAACATTGTGTTTGCTCTTTATCAGGAAATTGAGTATTGCGAGCATTCCACAAAATCTTCCTTGCTTCTTTGTCGCCTCGATTACCAATTACACCTAGATTCGCTATTGCACAACGACGGGCTTCTTCGTGAGAAGATTGCAGTTCATGCCATAATACTGATTTGACTCTTGATTGGTATTCAGGTGATTTGACATGCGTAAGCCCATCCAATATAACAACGTAAAACCAATTCATACTATTATCATTTTTTGTGGTTCGCTCTCTCATTTCTTCTGAAAGAATCTCACAACATACAAACAACTCTTCAGGGTATTTGTCTGCTTGTCGCCAAATTTCAAATAATGCCCCATCGCTCGTTTCAGCATCTCTACTGTGAAGCCGTAACAACCAATCTTTGAAATCCAAGTTTAGATGGGCTACCCGTGTTGTTAGCTCAGAAATAAGCCAGTTAAAATGTCCATCGTAATAATTTGCCATTTATTTCTCTATGTCAACTAAATGTTAAAGGAGCATGGTTAGCCCCTTTAACATTTTACAGAACTAATCAGACACGAAGCCTGCAGGAATGTCGAGTGGATTATACGGAGTTGTCCACCAATCAGGATATGCTTCAACAAACACATTGTAGTATTGATCGAGAATACGGCGAACAATCGGCGCAGCAACCTCTGAGCCTTCACGAGATTGATCAACCATCACCATTACAGCCAATTGTGGATCGTTAGCTGGCGTATAGGCGATAAACCACGCATTAGGGGCAATTGTTCCCGCTTCTGCTGTGCCTGTCTTGCCACATAAGGTATACGGTGAATTACGAAATACAGGTTCAGCCGTGCCTAAATCTAAAACTGTCGTCACCCCACACATTCCCTCATATACTTCTTCCAAGACACCTTCATTAAGTAGTATCGTATTCAGCACTTCGGATTCGGCTGTATAGGTCACTTCTGTGCCATCAAACCCACCAATTTGCTGGATTACATAAGGGTTATAAACCGTGCCACCATTAGCGATTACAGTCGTCATCACCCCGATCTGTATCGGTGGCACCGATACAGGTGATTGACCAATAGCAGAATTAATCAACACATCTGCACCAACTGGCTCCCCAAGTACACCAACCTCGCCAAACCCGATTTCTTCATTGACCCGATACAAACGCCCCATGCCTAATTCCTGTGAATATTGAACTAAGGACATCGGACCAACTTCTCTGAATAGTCGTCCACCCATTTGCCAAAAGAACGGGTTGCAAGAGGACATAATCGCCTGCGCTGGTGAAATTTCCCCAGTAGCCTCTAGCCCATCGGTTGCTCGCCAATCTGTACGGGATGCTTGAGTATCGCCCCACTCCAAGCCTGACCATTCGAGTTGACAATCAAAAATTGTATTCCCATCAACCAATCCCTCATTTAAGGCTGCGGTAGCGGTCACAATTTTATAAACAGACCCAGGGAAATAACGACTATTGAGCAATCGATTGGACAATGGTTCACTGCGACCACTTGCGATACCGATATAATCAGAACGATTAATGATAGCCGCATCAGCAGCTTGCTGGAAAATAACCGGATCAAAAAGTGGATAACTCGTCATAGCAAGAATTTCGCCCGTGTTGACATCAAGCACAATTGCCGCCGCGCCAATAGATGGGTCTGCCCAATTGGATTCGGCATAATTATACGCATCACTGATTGCTTGCGTGGTAATTTCTTGCAAACGACGATCAATCGTCAACTGAATCGGTGCAGGCGGTGAACCTTCTGTGGTGGCAAATTCGCGAATTGAAATTCCAGATGGATCAACAATCTGCAAGATACGCTCAGGTTGTCCGGCTAGTACCTCTTCGTATGCACGTTCAATCCCGTTTAAGCCAACGACATCACCAGAACCATAACCACGTTGCAAGTATTCAGCTTCTTGTTCTGCCGGAATAGGACCGACATAACCAGCTATGTGTCCTAATGCGTTTCCACCTGTATAAGCACGGACATCAGCTGTCAACGTATAACCATCCTCAATCGCGCAAACTGCTCGTAATTGACCTTGATTGAGTACATAGGTATTTTGATCTAACCATCCCAGATAAAAAATCGACTCTGGATTACCTGCATATGGAATAAAGTGCTGTTGTAATTGAATGTTAGGAACTTTCATCAATTCCCCAAGCAGGAAAATACACTCATCAACATTTGGCATATTTTGTTGGGCAGCATAAATACCGACAATCTGACCATTACCAACAAGTAACTCGCCATTACGATCATAGATGTTTCCGCGTGGTTGCGTTGAGCCAGCCGTCGTCAAACGTGCATTTCCGGCTAAGCCTTCAAAAATATCCATTGTTGACCATGCAACACCCCATACGCCGTTATTATTGGCGAGGCGCATAATCCGCCCTGGATCCTCAATCGTGCCAAAAGTGGATGATTCAATAGTTGCATCATAATAAACGGCGGCAGTTACACCTTGTACACGTACATCAGTAATCGTGAATTCCACGCCCGTAAAAGCAATAATTTGCATATTGGTGAGGTAGCGTGTTTCAAATAATGTGGAGGGATATAGGTCTTGGCTTTGTGGTGCTAGATAACTATACATAGTGGCATAGTCACGATTATCCCATGCAGTTAAAAAATCGGATACACGGTCACGAGCGGCATTAGAATCCTGTGCAATCGTGCTGGTTGACCCTGTAATGAGCATCAAGAAGGTAAAAAACACCCCGAAGATGAATATTTGTCGTTTTTTTGTGCATGCGAATTGCCTTTTGCTGATAAATTTGATTGTGTGTTTTTCCTGTTCTTACATTGCTGATTGCGCTGCCTTGAAGGCAGACTACATATTTAAAATAAATGTTATAACTATTCATCCATTATAAAATGCATTTGCGACCTTAAGTCGATGAGCTGACATTATACACGGCATCATAATGACCTAATTAGTAATTATTGAGATAATCGAGTGCAGAAAAAAATTAAAATGAAAAATCTGTATCTTTTCAACCGATACAGGAACTAACACGAACTTTCTTATTTTGAATATAGGAACATCAAACGCAATAAGTTACGATATAACTCACGATACAATAAAAATTAAGGTTGATTGGCAAATTAATGGCGGTTGAATAAATTATTGTGATTGGTCAAAATCGATGTTGTTAGTTGATGCGAAGATCACCTTTTGTTCGAGGTGTTTGAGTTCGCTCTCCATCTGTTCGGCGCGGTAACTGACAGCGAGAATTATGTGGTTCACCCCGACCTGTGGGTGGGTTCAGCGACGGTGATCAATGGTGTACATAACTGTCACTAACTGTCATTAACTGTCACTAACTGTTTTTCAGTGTCACTAATTGTCAGTAACTGACACTAACTGTTTTTACTGTCACCAACTGCCACTAACTGTCATTAACTGTCACTATCACAAACTGACACTAACCGACACTAACTGACACTAACCGTCACTAACCATTACTAACCAACACTAACCATCACTGTCGCAAACTGTCATAAACTGACACTAACTGTCACTATCACTAATGAGACTGTGTGACTATGATCTCTATTATATATACTAATGGATGGTTTACAAGTGGTAGGAGTAGAAACTCCCGTTATAGTGTACGATAAACAGCCCCCCTCCCCTCCTCCCCTCCCAGTTATTACACTCCCTGTGCATATTTCTTGGCCACAAAGACAATTCCTCCTTGTGCACTCGTTGCTTTCGCAATGCAGATCCCATGATCTTATGGAAACATCTGCCAGTTACAACCACACATACTTCCCGTATCGTCAAACAAACACACGAAGCTCATCCCTTCATTGGTTCATTTTCCTAGCTGGCTGTTAATTACTAGATTTCGGTGTTACTTTTTGTAACTATTTCATCATCCCTCTTCTTAAAATCATCACTGTCAACCGCTCTTTAAACAAACTTGTATATCTTATATTATTATATTATATTATCATTATATTATTATTATACTTTTTATGAAATTTACAATACCCATCTTTCACTATATTTCACAGTATATTCGAACCCGTTTACTACTTGCATGAAATACCACGCTTATACCCACCGTCGCTGACGATTGCTGTCGGTGGGCTTATACAAAAACATCCATGTAGTATCATAACTATAGCACTTTGAGAGGGGGTCATTCCGTATAATATGAATAGTAATTATCACTGTAATAGCAACTGAAGAATAAGACTGAAATTTCGCAGCTATAATTGCCATATATGCATAATAACAGGCTAATAACAGGCTAGTGAAGGGTTATACTGTGAATTCCCGCCTAATATAAAGAGAGAGGCCGATTAGATTGGTGTACATACTAGTCGAAGTAGAGGTGGATGAGAGGGGAGGGGGGGGGGCAATAGTCGATACTAACCGACGTTTTCATACCACAGAAACCAATGTTATACCCAGGCAACACACACGGAATG
>WURV02150675.1:0-17414 GCA_011762755.2 Epimenia babai | reverse complement strand
TGCTAAATAAGCATTATTACCAGTTGTATCCATTCTTGTTTGTTGCGCACGACGCAAAGTTCCAAGCATTTGTTGAGCTTCTGAAATAACCGCGCGTTCAGGTTGAGATAAAAGTCTTGGTAAAATGAGAGCCGCTAAAATAGCCAAAATCACAACTACAATTAAAATTTCAACAAGCGTAAAACCTTTTTGCTTTAAATAATTCTTCTTCATTTTTTCTCCTTTAATAAAACTTGTAGAATTTATAAAAACGATACTTTTTTTATATTCTAAATAAGTTTTACTTGTTAATAGTTAAAAAGTCAACAAAATGAAATTGATTTAATAGTAAATTAAATCAAAACCACTCTTTCAATAAAAACCTATATCCCTGCACCTGTTGATAAATCAATAATCGGTAAAAACATAGCGATCACAATGACGCCTACAATTCCGGCAATAATCAAAAGCATAATTGGTTCAATCACTGTAGAAAGTCTTTTTAAAAATTCATCTAATTTTTCTTCATAAAAATTAGCTAATAAAGAAAGAAACTTTTCAATCTCACCCGTTTCTTCACCAACACTAATAAGCTGGGTCATGAATACAGGATAAATCTTTTTGCTTTCTAATTGAATGCCAAGCCCATGTCCTTCTCCGACAGAAGCTCTTACTTCATCAACTTTTTTTTCAATATACTTATTACCTGAGAGTTTTCCTGCATTCTCTAAACCTTTTAAAAGAGGAATTCCTGCTCGAATCAAGGTCGATAATCCACGACTAAATCTAATAATAGCAACTTCAGTTGCCATCGCGCCAGCGATAGGTAATTTTAAAAGCCTTCGATGAAGGCCTGCCTTACCTGCTGGGGTTTTAGCAATAAATTTAAAAGTAAAAATAATAATAGCAATCATTCCCACAACGAGAAGGAATTGATTTCTTACGATATCACTAGTCGTCACAACAAATTGAGTTAATGGTGGCAACGACATTCCTTGTTCTTCAAAAATTTCTTGAAATTTTGGAACAATATTAATTAAAAGAAAAGTGACAGCAGCACCAGCAATCGCAAGTAACATCATAGGATAAAACAATGCTGAAATAACTTTTCCCTTAATTCGGGCACTAGATTCCTGATAACGACTTACCTCTTCTAAAACATCAGGAAGCGTTCCAGACATTTCACCTATTTCAATAAGACTTCGCCAAACCCAAGGAAAAACTTTGGGATGTTTTGCAACAGCATCTCCTAATGAACGCCCCTCACTAATTTGTCTATATAAATCACCAATAATTTTTTTAAAATATGGATTAGGGGTTCCTCTTTGCAAAATCTCAAGAGAGCGAAGAAGTGCAATACCTGCTTTTAATAATGTAGAAAGCTGAACAGCAAAAAAGATAAGTTCCCGGGTTGTTACTTTATTTAATAAGGTAATACTTTTACTTTTTGCAGTAAAAAATTTACCTTTCACACCTTTTAACTTATCCTTGGCTTTTTCTCGATTAAGTGTTTCTTTGTCTTTGAGGTTATTAATCGAAATAACTAAATAACCATCACGCTGAAGACGTTCTAACGTTTCCTCTCTAGAATAAGCTTCAATATTCACAACTTCTAAATCTACAGGAGAATCTCTAACTCTGACGCGACATTCAAATTTTTGAAGAACTTCTTCTTGAGCTGGTTTAGGCATATGCAATACTCATCACTTCTTCTAGGGATGTAAGCCCTTGGTCTACTTTCTCAATACCACTTTCGAATAAAGTTCCATACCCTTTTTCTTTTTGTAATTTGCGCAATACCCCGGCATCTTCACCTTTTGAAATAGCAATTCTTATCTCTTCATCAATAGGCATAATTTCATAAATTGCAACTCGATCCCAATAACCAATATTACGACAAGCCTTACAACCTTTTTCACTTGCTTTATAAATAACAGTTGCTGTAATCTCATGTTGCTTGCGTGTTTTTTCATCAATCTCATCAACTTCTTTACATTCTTGGCAAAGTTTTCTCACAAGCCTTTGAGCGACAATGCCTAATAAACTCCCCCCCACTAAATAAGGTTTAATTCCAATATCAACAAGCCTTGTAATCGCTGTAGGTGCATCATTTGTATGAAGAGTGCTTAAAACTAAATGTCCTGTTAAAGCTGCACGAATACAAATTTCAGCTGTTTCTTGGTCACGAACCTCACCCACTAAAATAACATCAGGGTCTTGTCTTAAAAAAGCTCTGAGTCCTGTAGCAAATGTTAATCCTATATCTGCCTGAACTTGAACTTGATTAATTCCGTTAACTTGATATTCAACCGGATTTTCAATAGTGACAATATTAATTTTAGGAGACATTTTTTTATTCAGAGAAGCATACAGAGTTGTTGATTTACCACTTCCGGTCGGACCTGTTACAAAAATAAGACCATAAGGTTTTTCAATCATTTTTTCGTAAGTTTCTTTTTGTTTACCACTAAAGCCAAGTGAGTCTAAGTTAAGTAGACCAGGGCGCTTGTCCAAAACACGCATCACAACTTTCTCACCAAAAACAACAGGGACTGTAGAAACACGAACATCAACTTTTCTGCCTTGATAAGTCACTGCAAAAGATCCATCTTGAGGCAATCTCTTTTCAGCAATATCAAGTTTTGACATAATTTTAATACGTGAAACAAGAGCTTCATGTAACTCTCTAGGCGGTGGTGGTAATTCATAAAGACTACCATCTACACGATAACGAATCGAAACTTTTGCTTGAGAAGGTTCAATGTGAATATCACTTGCTCGATCATCCAAAGCTCTTTTAAGCAATAAATCAACTAGTTTTACAACAGGAGCTTGATCTGCTTCAGCAAGTGCAGCATCTAAATCCTTGGCAGCTTCTGCTCTATTTTGAGAATAATTTTCAGCTGCATTATCAAAAGCACTCGAAGTCATCACTTCTTGTAAATTTGTTGAACTATAAAAAAGCTCTAATTTTTGTTTAATATCGGCTTCGTTAGCTAAAACAGTTTGTATTTCAAGCCCTGTTAATTTACGCAAATCATCTAAAACAATAATATTAGGAACTTTAGCGCAAGCTATAGTTAAAACATCGTCTTCTTTACTGACAGGAAGAATTAAATTTTTTTCGGCAAGTTCTCTTGGAATAAGTTCTTTTAAACGCTGATCAGCTCGTGGAAGAAGGTTTTCCTGATTTAAATAAGGAATGCCTAACTGCTCTGAGATAACATTCCAAACATCTTCTTGTTTTACAAAACCCAATCTGACAATGATTTGTCCAACAGGCTCTCCCGTTTCTTTTTGCTCTTCAAGAACCCTCTCTAACTCATCTTGAGAAATAAGTTTTTTTTCAATTAGTAATTCACCAAGCATTAAGTTTGAACGCACAATATCATCCTTTTTATATAAAAATATAGCCTATTTATCAAAAAAATGAAATAGCCTAATTGTTTTGTTTATAAGTCTTTAAAGCAGCAAATTATGACACTTGCCAGTCAATATCATTCGAAGCGTTTGAAAATTCTTTAGTTGCAGAACTATATCCAGAATGCTTTCTATTTTGTTGACGTGATGAAATATTTTCAGCCATACGATCCATCATATGGTTTTTTAACTCAAAATAACTATCATAATCCCGAATTCTTTTGTGGTTTGGCAACCTGTCTCGATTAAAAGTATTTTTTGAACCTTTCTTCCAAAATTGCTGAGAGGTTTCTTCAAAACTTTCATATTGACTTGGTGTTGTTTTACCAGACAATTGGTTTGGATCAGACACAATTTTAGGAGTCATAAATAAAATGAGTTCTCTGTCATCAATGGTTCTGTCTGTGCTTGTAAAAGCTTTACCTAAAAGAGGTATATCTCCCAAAATAGGAACTTTTCTTTCTGACTCTTGTTGTTGAGAAAAAAGAAGTCCTCCAAGAACTATCGTTTGATTATCTTTAACCATTAACGTTGTTCTTGCTGTACGCACTGTAGGATCAGCAAAATTACCTACACCTAAATTATTTCCATCAACTGTTGCAAATGTTGGTTCAATGGTCATGGTGATTTTACGATTCGTATTAATCAAAGGTGTCACTCTAAGAATAGTTCCAATCTCAGCACGCTCAGCTTCTTGAGAAGTTGTTGCTCCTGTACCTACAGACCCCGTCACCTGACGAACACCAATAGCTGTATTCGTTGCAATTTTAATCAGCGCTGGATGATTATCTAAAACTAAAACATTTGGTTTTGCCAAAACTCTTAATTTTGCTGCTGTTTGGAGAGCTTTTACTTGAGCATTCAAAGTCGTAAAATCTTTAGTTCCACTCGTCACAGCTCCTGGAACAGCTGAAGTATCTCCGCCAAATAAAGCCAATCCTTCATCCGGAGCCAATCCAATGCCTCGGTTAATTCGATCAAGTGTAGAGTCAAAATTAAAAGGAAATCTTGTACTTGATGTTCCACCGGTCCAAGTTCCAAAGACACCATTAGCATTAGCCGTATTTGCCCATTCAACACCAAGTTCCCGGTCAAGATCTTCAAAAGTTTCAACAAGCAAAACGTTAATTAACACTTGATCCAGTGCACGATCAAGTTCGATAATAGCTCTTTCAATATTTTCCAACTTATCCTCTGAGTCAGTCACAATTAAACTATTAGAACGATCATCAACAGAAACGGTGCCTCTTTCAGAAAGCATATTTTCAACCACTTTCACAATAGGAATATCTTCCAAGTTAAAAACATTCTCGCTTTCATCATCCGATTCGAGCGTAGATAATCCAGATGAATTACTACTACTATTATTATCTCCACTTGAAGATTCTCCAGCATCAATTTCTAAAATTGGAGAAGCTCTCACATAATAAAGTTTGAAAATGCGTGTTAAAAGAGGAGCTAAGGTTGGATCATCAGCTGAACCACGAAAAAGAATAATGTTGGTATCTGGAAGATAATCATAACTTACATTGACACCATTAGAAATGGCTTCCAAAGCCTGAATTAAATTAACACCTTCAAGACTCATATTTACAATTCGGTCTGCAATTTCATTACCTGCAACAAAATTGATTTCACTAATTTCAGATAAAACAGAAAGCACATTAATCAAAGTGGCTCCTTTAATATCTAAATAGAGCCCCCCATTTTGATCTTGTTCTGCTTTGACTCGAGTATTAACGGGTGCCGTAGATTGCTGTGCAAATACTAAATCTCCCAAACTCAAAACAAGGGTCAGAATCATAAAACTAATTATTATTTTTTTACGTAAAGTCATAATACTTTTCATCATAATACTCCTCATCAGAAAAGCTCTCATCACTAAGACTTTCTGATTGCGATTCTTCGCTTTCTGGTTGTTGAGTTTGCTCTTTTTTCTCATAAACATTCATTGAAAGCGTTCTGGGTAGTCCATTAGATATAATATCGACCTCTTTTTTACGAACTTCAACAACTTCTAAACCATCACGCACTTCCCCTGTCACATAAGTTTCATTATTAATAATGACCATAGAAGAACTTCTTCCTATAGCAACACCCTCTAAAATTAAATCGATTTGTGGAGACAAAACAACATTTTCCTTCAAAGCTGCCTCTTCTTCTGGAGTTAATTGAGATTCAAATGGATCTCTAATTTCTTCTTCAACACCCTCTGAAGTCATCATTAAGTCTTCTGACTCACTTTGTGCATAAGCTTGAAAAGGTAAAAAAACCATCATAAATAATAAAAATAAAAGTACTTTTTTCATCATTGATCCTTCAATAATAACGCTTCAAAAACTAATGTAAAATTAAGCTTAGGCTTCTCTTCTAATTGTCGGCTCTTACTTTGACGTGATTGAGGCTGCTTAATGTCTAATTTCTTATATTGTAATTCTGGGCTCATCTTCTCAACACCTTTTAAAAGTCCCATAAGCCCTCTATACTCAGCCTTACCAATCATTTCTATATTCAACATTTCATAAGAAGATGAAGTCTCTTTGAAGTTCTGTGACTCTGCAATATTAGGATTGAGAGAAAGCACATCAATATTATTTTTATTCGCGACTGTCATAATTTTACTTAATAAAAGGTGCCTTTGGCTAGAAGTCGTAATTGTCGATTCCATTCTCTCTGAAGAATCCTTAAAACTTTTAATTTCCTTAATCAGTTTCATGCGTTCTTCCGCACTAGATATTTGAATGCGCACTTTTGAAATTTCTTTAAAGCCAGTTCTAAGGACAAAAAAACAACCTAAAAACAATGCAAACAAGATGATAACCAGTATCATGACCCATTCTTTTTGAGATTCTGTTATTTTTACCGTTTTCATTATGTTTTCGCCACCACTTTAAAAACAGTTGTATTTTTATTTAAATATTTTTCCTGCCTCAATTCCTCAACCACGACATGACTAAAGTACTTACTGAATTTTTCATTTAAGGAAAGATTTTTAACCCACTCATTAACACTATTAGCTTCTTTCTCTGCATTTCCTAAATAGCAAGCTCCTACAAAAGTAATTTGTTTTGGATTCGCTAATAAAGCTTTCTTTATTCCCCCGGCTTTTTCTACCATAAAATCAAGAACTTGACTGCCTGTATCTCCTTTTTTAACATCTTGGTTCGCTTCCAAAATAATATCATTCAACCAAATAGAAGAAGAAACCTCTTCACTAATGGCTTCAAAAACTTTACTGAAAGTTGTATCTTCTCTTAAAAATTTATTTAAATTTTTTACTTTCAAACCATATATCGAACTTTTCATTCTTAATTCTTCAATTGATAAGTCCGAAAATTGATAATCATTTTTAACAGGTTGCAGCAATTCGTTTCTTTTTTCTTCCAGACTAAATTTTATAGGGTTAACCACTAAAAGCTGTATCACTAAAAATAAAATAAAAACAGAAGTTAATCCTAATCCTAAAATAGTAAGCAATTTAGCTTTTTTCATTTTCTTTTCATCATCAGGTAATAAATTCGAAGATCCTAAAGGCGATCTGTTTTTCAATGCTCCAAGAGCTAAACCAAAAGGTAAGACCAAAGCTAAAGCATCTTCAGTCATATTATCATCTGCCAATGGAACGGGCATAAGATCAAAACTGATTTGTGTTCCCCAAGTATTACGAGCAAAATCAAGCCACTTCACAGCATCTAAAGACCCTGCTAAAAACACCTGATTAACAACTTTCCCAGAAGATTCTTGCTCAAAAAAATCAAAAGAAGCTTTCATTTCATCATGAAATTTATCAATATCTTTTTGTTCGGATTCTCCTGAAAGCTTAAAATCACGAGATAAATAAACAATATCATCACTTACAAAAGTAACATTAACACTACCATCAATATCAATGAGTATATAGCCATGAGCCCCTTCAGGATAAAATCCTTGAGCAGATGCAACACGACTTAATGATAAATAAGCAGGTTCAATAACTTCAGGGTGCACGCCACCTCTTCTTAAACTCATCACAGCGCTTTTTACCACTCTTTTTTTAACCACATCAACAGTAATAGAACTTACAGGGTTCTTAATCATATTTTCATGATAAGAAAAAATAGACTCAGTTAATTTAAAAGGAGTATATCGATTTGCTTCATAAAAAATGGCTTGTTCTTTTTCTTTTTTAGGAAGATTAGGCATTACAAAGTAACGTGTTACGGTACAAAATGGATCTAAAGCAATAAAAGCAAAAGATCCTTTTCTTTCCCCCATAGATTTCAAAGTTTTTTGAACAGCCAAAGCTTCCGAAGACATCTTTTTGCCATTTTTTTTAGGCTCATCACCTACTATGATGGGTTTAACAAATTCCTCGCTTCTATTAACAGGAGCAATTGCATAACTATCAATTGTATACCCTCTACCCTTAGAAGAGACCGAGACTGAAACTACTTGCGTTTTTCCTAAATAAATTCCTATACCATTACTCATTATTTCTACTCTTTGCTATTAATATAAATTTCATCGCCCGATTGTACAGAATAAATAACATTATCACCAAAAACACGAACACCTGATAATTCTGGATAAACTCTTTCTACCTGACCATACCCCAAAAGTTGACCTTCTTGATAAATTTCAACATAATCTCCAACTTGAGCACCACTTATCTGACCTTGATCAATGATTATAAACTGGAAGTCATGATTAACGGCAATGATAGTACCATTCGTGAGTCCTGAATCCATAATTCTATCTGCTGTAACAACAATTCCCTCATCAAGCAACCCAGGTCTTAAACTATCAATAATCTTATCTCTTTCTAAAAGCTGCTCTTCAAGAACCCTCATCTCAACATCATATTGATATGACAAACGATCTATTTCATCATCATAAGCTTTATGCAAAGCTTCAAAAATAGCCTCTTTTTTTTGCAAATCACGAATTTCAGACCTTAAATTTATCGTAATATCACGAAGTTGAGTATTCATTCTTTTAATTTCTGAAGATTGGGTTCGATTCAAATGACGCAAATAATCGATAGATCCAGTTAAATGAAAATTAGCACCTTTAATACCTTCAAGCTCTTTTTGATAAGCACCACTTAGTTGGCTTTGTTCATAAAGCTTAAAAGTTAAAAATCCTACAAGACCTAAAATAGTAATTGTTATAAAGAAACCAATCCAAAAAGGTTTTTTTAAACTTTCTCTTTTTTTTGTTTTCCTGATTTTTGAAGCTGGAAGATCATCGACAATTCCGTGACGTCTTAACCAGTCACGATTATCAGTTGGGACAGGGGTTCCAATGGCAATTTTAGAAGAAGTTGACTTCTTTTGTTGCTGATGCTTTTTTTCGATACCTTTTTTGGTACTTTGATCCACTGCATCCCCTAAAAAATGGATAAATAACACTAAAAGACAAAATTATACTAATTTAATCTAACTAAAACATTATATATCAAATCAAAATATTGGAAAGAATTAAAAAAAGAGCTGTAACTGCAGACTAAAAAGAAGGTTGATAAAAGACACGACCTACGAAAAAAGGGCCCATATCCTGAATATATTCAGAAGTTTGTTTTGTACGACGCATTCTTTGGATAAGGTGTGAAAGTGGATGCAACTCTTTACCAACCACACCTAAAACAAACTCATTATCATTTTTATCCAAACCATGACATGCAAGACGAATATCATGAGCAAAGTCCGATTTTCCATAGGCCATACCAATCACAGCATGTTCCATAAGAATTTTACCTTGATCTGCTGGTGGAAGTTGAGAAAAGCTACCTTTTCTGCGGAGGGGGTACCAAATCGCCCACTTATGCTCAGGATTTAAAGCATTACGCTGAGATTTGTGAATCAACCAATCTTCTAAATCTTCTTCTCTGCCCGTTGAGTAAGTTCGTCCCATCATTGTATATTCAGGTTTAAACTCTAAGTCATCAAAAAGGGTATCATTCATCAAATCCCTAAATTCATCACCAAAACTTTCTGGGTTTTCAGACATGAATAGCAAAGCAAAGCCTTTAGGATCATTAACATCTTGATAAATAACAGCTTTAATATTCTTAGACTCTACTAAAGATTGAACTTTCGAAAGATCTTTGCAACCGGTAAAAACCTGAAGTTGCATAAAAAGACGCGTATTTATTGTTTGAGCTTCACCTGAAGTAGGAGCACCTTTTTCAACAAGACTCACTTCTTCTACGCTTAAAGAATGTTTATTTGTTTGCATAGTATCTATTTGCCTTTATTAGCTATCTAATATTGTTAATATTTTATAAGTTAAGTTTCAGATAAAACTGCGTCACGAAAAGAATGAGATGATGAAAATGACTAAGAAAAACAAAATATTTACTCGCAGGCGATGCAAAAAGCATCGTCGAGAATAAATATTATTGGCTTTTCGACGACATTTTTATTATATCTTTCTTTGGAGTAGCTGGCTTATCTAAACTTAACTTATTTTAAGAAATTTGAACGTTATGATTTGATTCGAATTCACTAATAGAAGATTCTTGTTCTAATGTAATGCCGATATCATCTAAACCTTGAAGCAATCTATTTTTAACACCTGAATCAATTTCGAAAGAAAACTGGGCATCCCCAGAAGACTGATGACAAATAACCTTTTGATTTTCTAAATCTAATGTTACTTCTAAAACATCTTTAGAAGTCATTTCAAAAATTTGATCAACTTCTTCTGCTGATAATTCAATTGTCAACAAACCATTTTTAGAACAGTTGTTACGAAAAATATCTGCAAACGCAGGAATTGTTTCATCGCCTTGTTTCATTGAAGGGGCAATAATAGCTTTAAAACCATATTGGTCAACAGCCCAAACAGCATGCTCACGGCTCGAACCACAACCAAAATTATTTCGTGCAATTAAAACGGTTGCGTCTTTTAACTTTGGATCATTCAAAGAAAACTCAGGATTTGGATTTCCATTTTCATCATAACGCCAATCATAAAAAAGCTGCTCTCCAAAACCTGTACGTTTAATTGATTTTAAAAATTGCTTTGCAATAATTTGATCAGTGTCAACATTTGCTCTATCAAGTGGAGCTACAATACCTTTAAAAGTTTCAAATTTTTCCATTAGTTAAGCTCCCTGATATCAACAAAATGACCTGCCACTGCTGCAGCTGCTGCCATCTCAGGGCTTACAAGGTGGGTTCTTCCACCCTTTCCCTGTCTTCCTTCAAAGTTACGATTTGATGTTGACGCTGCTCTTTCACCAGGTTGTAAAAAGTCAGGATTCATTGCAAGACACATACTACAACCCGACTCTCTCCACTCACACCCAGCTTCAATAAAAATTTTATCTAAGCCTTCTGCCTCAGCTTCTTTCTTCACTTCTTGAGAACCTGGAACAATAAGTGCTTTCACATGATCAGCAACTTTTTTACCTTCAAAATATTTACTTGCAGCTCTTAAATCAGCTAAACGACCATTCGTACAACTTCCAATAAAAATCGTATCCACTTTTACATCCGTCATTGGCATACCAGGTGTAAGCCCCATATAATCAAGTGCATGCTTCACATCAGTTGGTGAATAACCTGCGACACCATCAAGCTCAGGAACATTTGATGTTACATCAGTCACCATTCCAGGGCTTGTTCCCCAAGTAACCTGCGGTGCAATTTCATTTGCATCAATCACAATTTCACGATCAAACTTCGCGCCTTCATCGGTTACTAAAGTTTTCCAATACTCTTTTGATTTTTCTAACAACTCACCTTTTGGTGCAAACTCTCTATCAACACTTGTAATAAAATCAACTGTCTTTTCATCAGGTGCAATAAGTCCTGCTCGCGCACCAGCTTCAATACTCATATTACACATGGTCATGCGACCTTCCATTGAAAGATCACGTACCGCTTCACCACAAAATTCCATCACATAACCCGTTGCGCCTGCTGTTCCAATTTCACCAATAAGTTTTAAGACCATATCTTTTGCAGTCACTGGATATTTAATTTTTCCTTTGAACTCAACTTTAAAATTTTTAGGTTTTACAGAAAGTAAACATTGAGTTGCTAATACATGTTCAACTTCTGAAGTTCCAATCCCCATCGCAAAAGTTCCAAAAGCCCCATGCGTTGAAGTATGTGAGTCTCCACAAACCATTGTCATACCAGGAAGCGTAATTCCAAGTTGCGGTCCAATAATATGAACAATTCCTTGATCAGTGCTATTAAGATCAAAAAGGCGCACACCAAATTCTTTACAGTTATCAGTCAATGCTTCGATTTGAGCTTTTGAGATAGGATCTTTGATATTGTAACGATCATCTGTCGGAACATTGTGATCCATGGTTGCAAATGTAAGCTCTGGACGACGCACTTTACGACCCGTCATACGAAGTCCTTCAAAAGCTTGCGGGCTTGTCACTTCATGAATCAAATGTCTATCGATATAGATAATTGAAGTGCCATCATCAAGCGTTTTAACAACATGCTTATCCCAAATTTTATCAAATAATGTCTTTGCCATTTATGTAAGTCTTTTATTTTGAATGGTTTATGAAAAATAAAGGGCGGCTCTCATACTATGAGAATCGCCCTAAAGAAGCTCTAGTATAGCGCTTTTTAACAATTTCGCAAGAGGCATGCAAAAGTAGGTTAAAAAAGCTCTCCTTGGACATTTTTTCGGGATTCATCAATATCTTTAAGCCCGCTAATCCCAAGACCTAAAAGGCGAATGGGTTTTTTACCTACCTGTGTTTTCGTCTTGAGCAAATCAAAAGCAACCTCTGCAAAAATCTCTGGCGTCTCTGGAGGAACACTTAAAGTTTTGGACCTCGTAATCGATTCAAAGTCATAATATTTCACTTTAAGGTTTACTGTTCTCCCCGCCCTTCCTTTTTTCTTAAGTGCAAAGAAAATCTCTTCAGCAAAAATATGAATTTGATTTTTAAGAAAAGACAAACTCACAACATCTTTTGCAAAAGTTTCTTCAGAACTATATTGTAGTCTCTCTGTAACAGGCTCAACAATTCGATCATCAATTCCTCGGGCTTTACGATAAAGGCTATTTCCAAATTTTCCAAAAATCAAACAAAGCTCTTTTAAACTTTTTAAACGAAGCCGTCCACAAGTTTCAATTCCCATTTTAATCAGCTTTGTTTCTGTTTTAGATCCCACACCAGGAACTTTTCGAATCGGCAAGTCTTCTAAGAAATTAAATATTTCATCTGGATGAATGACCGTTAAACCATCTGGCTTATTAAAATCAGATGCGACCTTAGATAAAAACATATTTGGACTCACGCCTGCAGAAGCTGTAAGTTTTGTAGCTCCATAAATATTTTGTTTAATCATACGCGCAACAACAACAGGATCTTCAATGCCGAGTTTATTATGCGTAATATCAAGATAAGCTTCATCAAGAGACGCTGTTTGAACGAGTGAAGTATAGTTTTGAAAAGTAGACATAATGACACTGGAAACTTCTTTATACTTTTTCATGCTTCCACGAATAAAAATACCGTCAGGACAAAGTTTCTTTGCTTTAAATGATGGCATGGCAGAATGCACACCAAACTTTCTGGCTTCATAAGAACAAGTCGCAACAACGCCACGACTTTCAGGACTACCACCAACAATAAGTGGTTTGCCTTTATATTCTGGATGATCTCTTTGTTCGACGGCTGCAAAAAATGCATCCATATCTATATGAATAATTTTACGAGACCAGCTATGGGAAGGATTTTTAGAAGCTGCCAAGGTCGACCAACTCTGACTTACCAGTTTGTCGATTTTTTATTTCAACTTTTCCGTCTTTAAGATTTCTTTCACCAATAATAATTTGAAAAGGATTTCCAATTAAATCAGCATCTTTAAATTTAACTCCAGCTCTTTCATCCCTATTATCATAAAGAACTTCTTCACCCTTAGCGATAAGCTTTGAATAAATTGTTTCTGCAGCCTCGCAAACAGATTCACTGTTTTGATTCACAGTCACAATATGATATTTAAAAGGCGCAATAGACTCTGGCCACTTGATTCCATTCTCATCATGATTTTGCTCAATCGCTGATGCTAAAATACGGTTTACACCAATTCCATAACACCCCATGATCACAGTTTGATCTTTTCCATTTTCATCTGAATAAGTGCAATCAAGTGCAGCCGAATATCGAGTTCCTAATTTAAAAATATGTCCAATTTCCATACTCGTCGCTAATGTTAATGTACCGCTACCATCAGCAGCTTCATCACCATCTTTAACAATACGAATATCGCCAAAAGCTTTCACTTTAAAATCACGTTCAAGATTTACATTTTTTAAATGCTTATCATCTTCATTAGCACCCACAACAAAATCAGCTAAACCTTGCACATCCCAATCAGCATAAATATCAATTCCAAGGTTTACAGGGCCTGCAAACCCCACAGAAGCTTTTGTAATTTCTTTGACTTCATGTTTTTCCGCTTGACGTAAAACCTTAGCTCCTACAAGCTCACGCAACTTAGGTTCATTGACTTCACTATCACCCGTTACAAGTGCAGCAATAGGATGATCATCAGCGATATAAATCAAGGTTTTAACAATTTCTGAAGGTTTCAATTTAAATTTATTCGACATTTCATCAATAGTTCGAAGTTGTGGTGTATCAAAAGCTTCAAAACCTGAAGATTTAGCATCAGGTGTTTTCAAATTTGGATTTGAACGCTTAGCAACTTCAACACTTGCTAAATAACCGCCTGGTGAACTTGCAATATGATCTTCACCGTATGGACAAATCACCATAAACTCTTGGCTCATGCTACCACCCATCATTCCTGAATCAGCTGTCACCATTTGAAACTCAAGGCCACATCTCGTAAAAATTTTATGATAAGCATCTGACATTTCTTGATATTGCTTATCCAGACCTTCTTCATCACGATCAAAAGTATAGGCATCTTTCATGATAAATTCTTTAGTACGAATCACTCCGTAACGAGGACGAGCTTCATCACGAAATTTTGTTTGAACCTGATAAAGATTAAGAGGTAAATCTCTAAATGAACTAATGTTGTTTGCAACGAGATCTGTAATAATTTCTTCATGCGTTGGGCCTAAAACAAATTCATTTCCAGAACGATTTTTAAAAGTAATTTTATCATCACCTAAACTTTCATAACGACCCGTTCTTTGCCAAATTTCAGCAGGATGCATTGCTGGCAATAAAACTTCATTGGATCCAGCTGTATTCATTTCTTCTCTCACAATATTCATCACTTTTGAAATAACACGAAAACCAAGCGGTAAATAACTATAAACACCTGAAGCCAATTGACGCACAAGTCCAGCACGAAGTGCTAGCTTATGACTTGCAGCTTCTGCATCTTTTGGAATATCACGAAGACTAGGAATTAATGTTTGTGTCCATTTCATATTTTATTTCCCAAACATACCTTTTACTTTATCTACTAATTCTAAATTAACAATATCATTATAAAAAACAAAAACCATTAAACACATAAGCAATATAAATCCAACAGTCGCAAACTTTTCTTGAACCTTCAAACTCACCGGTTTTCCACGAACTGCTTCGATAAGTAGAAAAACTAAATGTCCTCCATCAAGTGCAGGAATTGGAAATAAGTTAATTACCGCAAGAGCAATACTTAAAATCGCCATAAGAAAAATAAGCGATGCAATCCCTTGCTCGGCAGCGTCACCACTCATCTTAACAATTCCAATTGGGCCCGACATCATCTTAGGTGATAATTGACCGGTTATAAGATAAAAAATAGCTTTATGTGAAAGCACTGTATAACGCACTTCAAACTCGAAAGCCTCTTTAACTGCTCTAAAAAATGGAAATTGAATTCTAACTTTTTGCTCGGCATCTGGTAAAAATCCAATCACCCTCTGATCAACATCTTCACCTAGTAAATTTTTAGACATTTGCTTTTCAGCTGTAACTGTTAAAACCAAATTCCCCACAATTTGATCTGACTCCTCACGAATGACAACAAATTCTAATTGATCGGATGGGCTCTCTTGGATGGCATCCTTAATTTCTGCAAATTCAGCAACATCCTTACCATTAATTCGAATAATCTTATCGCCAGCTTTTAATCCAGCTTCAACTGCAGGAGAATTTTCCTGCAACTCACCAATCGTGGTACCAATCACATCATGTGGCATCGCATAAAAACCCACAAGCAAAACAAAAGCCAAGATGTAATTCATAATCACACCGGCGCAAACAATAAAAATACGAGACCAAACCGGAGCTGCTAAATAATCACCTTCTCTAGGCTTTTCACCATCAACTTCCGAAATTTGTTCTCCGGCAGGCTTAACATATCCACCAAGTGGTAAAAGACAAATCACATATCGCGTTTCTCTTCCTTGCCACTTTATAATTTCAGGGCCAAAACCAATTGCAAACTTTTCAACATTAACACCTGTTAAACGGCAAGCAATAAAATGTCCCCATTCATGAATGGCGATCAAAATACCAAAAACAATAATGGCTGGTATTAAACTAAGTATTCCCATAATTCTATAAAACCTTTATATAAGTAAATTTGCTTCTTCCCTTGCCCACAAATCAGTTTCTAAAATCTGATTTAAGCTTGGGTTTTTAATTAAATGATGGCTTACCATCACACGCTCAATATTTTTTGCAATTTTTAAAAAGCCAATTTTACCATTTAAAAACTTTTCAACGCAAACTTCATTTGCCGCATTTAAAACAGCTGGCATACTACCACCTAATTTGCTCGCTTCATAGCCCAGCTTCAAACAAGGAAAACGATTCATCTTAGGCTTTTCGAAAGAAAGCTTTCCAAGCTTCACTAAGTCTAGAGATGGCAAATGATTATAAAGCCTATTAGGATAACTCATAGCATATTGTATAGGCAGCCTCATATCCGTAACACCCATGTGAGCAAAGTAAGAACCATCTACAAATTCAATCATTCCATGAATAATCGATTCTGGATGAACCAGAACCTCCACTTTATCCGTTTTAATATCAAACAAATTAACTGCTTCAATAACCTCAAGCCCCTTATTCATAAGCGTTGCTGAATCAATCGTAATTTTAGGCCCCATCTTCCATTTAGGGTGGTTAAGCGCCTGCTTCAAAGTAACCTTTGACATAGCACCTTTATAAGCTCTAAAAGGTCCTCCTGAAGAAGTTAGAATCAACTTTTTAATTTCTTTTTGCTTATGCCCTTCTAGACATTGCCATAATGCTGAATGTTCACTATCAATCGGTAAAATTTCTGTATTATATTTTTTAGCAGATTTCAAAAGCAGCTTTCCAGCCATCACAAGAGGTTCTTTATTAGCAACTCCAACTGACTTCCCTGCTTTCACAGCTTCAAAAAGAGGTTTTAACCCACAAGCTCCTACCATTGCACAAATCACTTGATCAACTTTTTTGTGCGTGCTTACTTCAGTTAACCCATCATCACCTGTAACAACTTTTATTTTATAAGGCTTAAGCTTCTTTTCTAGCTCTAAAGCTTTTTGAGAATTATAAACACAAATAATTTCTGGTTTAAATTCTTTAGCTTGCTCATAAAGTTTTTTGACACTAGTATTAGCTGCGAGGGCTTTAACTTTAAATTTTTTGGGATGCACTCTGATAATACGCAAAGTATTTTCGCCAACAGACCCTGTAGATCCTAGAATGCTAATAGTTTTCATCGATTAGAAACCTGCGAAACGAGTGAGATAAAAATAAACAAAAGGAATTGTAAAAAGCAAACTATCAAGAATATCTAAAACACCACCAAGACCAGGAATACTCCCCGAGTCTTTAACCCCAGCATCTCTTTTAATCATACTTTCTGCTAAATCACCTAGCTGAGCCAAAACACCCACAGAAAAACCAATAATCACCAAATGATAAAACTCAATTTCGGGTAAATAAAAAGAAGATAGCATTGAAAGTATAGCTGTCATGATCAATTGACCAAGAGCCCCTTCTCTAGATTTTCCAGGGCTAATATGCTCAATGAGTTTTACTCTTCCAAACTGCTTCCCTACAAAATAGGCCCCAGCATCTCCACCTT
>WURV02150664.1:0-17416 GCA_011762755.2 Epimenia babai | reverse complement strand
AACATAGTACCTTACATAAGGTAAGTTTCCCATCCAAATTATAATGGCGGCCGATCGCCGTGAATGACTGAAGAAGGAGTAGCACCCCCAAACTCCACCCTCGACTTATAGGCGGGTCAAGAGCAAAACCGCGATTTCGCCGGCCAAAGTTGGGGGGTCGACTTATAGGCGGATCGACTTATAGGCGAGTATATACGGTAAATGATCTTTGTACCGTAATTTATTAATTCAAAGTGCCTCTATTAGAATGTAGTATAAGTGACACTGCACATTGACTATCCTCGGGAGTCTGAGAATGTCAATTGCATATGAACAGTTTATACTCAAAACGCTATATATCCACTTTATAGAAACAAAGATAATTCACATTTTATAATATATACCAGAGAGGAACATTACCGTGGAATTGTTACATCACCCATCTTAGTTGGATATATCGTGACATGCGAGGAAAGTAATAAGGTATTTAATAAAACATATTTTCCCAAAGCATGTACCGAAACTGTGGACAATCTCAAAACATGGAGATATAGCGTTTCTGGGGATAATATATTCATATGTATACAATCAAGTTAAGACAAGATGAAAAGAAAAGATTTTACACAGACACTTGGGAGGGTTTCATTACCACATAATTTCTAACTGATGTTAGTTGTGTGATTTTTTTTAAGCCATAAAAGGTATTCACATATTGATGTATTTGTATTATTGTATGGTAGATATGAGAGAGAAATGGTTAACAAGTGCCATGTGGAAATCTTTTTGGTGTGGCCCTACTCTTACTGTGGCTGGGTATACATATATCTAAGGATTTAGCATATCTATTGATAGTATCAGCTAGTCTAAACCTATCCTAAACACTCCTTACGCCGTGTTAAGGCCAACCTAACAGCATGATTACAGATGCGTGTGAGGGTGCAAGACGGGGGTAGCCCACCACGCGTAGCGAAACTGAAGATATACGTGAAGGTCATAGTCTTGAGGAACGTCCACACACCGTACTTCATCAATGAGCCATACAAGAAACACTTAGGCCGAGTTTACACGAGCGGCACGCGAATCATCCAGATACAAGCCCGCGATGATGATAAACCGGTGAGAGATACTGTCACATTGTCCTAAAACACAACTGGGACGTCGTATTCAAAGAGAACATATAAAGCTACACATGATATGGTTTCCTTTCGGTAATCATACTTAACCCTTAGCACCCTTTTGTGGCAGAATTGTGTTGCTATTATAATGTGATGTACTCATGTCAGTGTGGTAAGGGTTAAACATATTTTCATGTATTTTACTGCTACCTTTGGTAAGTGATAATGGTGAAGAACAAGATTTGTAGATCTCAAAAATCGACAATTGCCAGCTATCGACTGATATAAAATCAATATAATATTTATAGCGGCTTTTCACTGACACAATACCTCTATCACAGAAATGTTACCCACTGCTGTAGTCAAAAATTGAAGATTACATGACTTGCTGAAGATGTTGATTTTAGGATTCACTTGATTTCATTACAGCGCCTCAATCACTCGATGATCCTTCTGTAACAATCTTTCACTTAACTGGTTGGTTTGCGTAGAACCCTACGTGGTCTTTGCACTATGTATTCCTCTCGAGAATTGTATTTTATCGTGATTTGAAGTATGTATGAGGGAGGTTCATGACAGTCGGTGGCTCTGGCTCTTGTTTCAGAACACGCCCTTTAGCCAGATCGGGTTTGCCATTGTCGGTGGAACCCTACCCGCGAGTTACTTCCGGGTGACTTCCCAGGGAGTCATCTACATCAGCCGCACCATTCCTAAGCTCGGGCTTAAACACTTTAAGGTGTGTGTAGATCGAAACATTAAACACTTTAAGGTGTGTGTAGATCGAAACATTAAACACTTTAAGGTGTGTGTAGATCGAAACATGAGTAAAAAGCACACAAATCTGAGGGCAGTCCTTATAGGGCAAGTCTTGTCTCGGTTGGGGTTCGAAATAAGGAAGTACGTATGGCATGTGTCTTAATGTAATAGATATGGTATATGTTGTACCAGTTTACTTCATTGTGGTCAGGCATGTATATTTATGTACATACTACATGTAATACAAGCATGAAACCCAGTTTTTATAGTAACTTAATGCTGAATGATAGCTGTTGGTACACTGAATCCATAATTAGGATTTACTTTTATCATGTCTATATTTCTCAATTCTTTATAAAGATGTTTTTCCCACATCTTGTGTACTTAAATTGAACATGTTTTCCCACATCTTGTGTACTTAAATTGAACATGTTTTCCCACATCTTGTGTACTTAAATTGAACATGTTTCCCCACATCTTTTGTACTTCAATTGAACATGTTTCCCACATCTTGTGTACTTCAATTGAACATGTTCTCCCACATCTTTTGTACTTCAATTGAATATGTTTTTCCACATCTTTTGTACTCCAATGTTTTCCCACATCTTGTGTACTTAAATTGAACATGTTTTCCAACATCTTTTGTACTTCAATTGAATATGTTTTCCCCACATCTTTTGTACTTCAATTGAACATGTTTTCCTACATTTTTGTACTTCATTTGAATATGTTTTCCCACATCTTTTGTACTTCTATTGAACATGTTTTCTCAGATCTTTTGTACTTCAATTGAATATGTTTTCCCCACATCTTTTGTACTTCAATTGAACATGTTTTCCTACATTTTTTGTACTTCATTTGAATATGTTTTCCCACATCTTTTGTACTCCAATTGAATATGTTCTCCCACATCTTTTGTACTTCAATTGAGTAATGGCTATTGAAAAATATTGTCCTATCATACATATTCCAATGTGGAGGCTTTTATAAAACTAAAATACATACAGGCAATACAGATGTACATAATGCATTATGATATGCGATATATGGCATATGTTATATGATATACATTATATGAATCGGTTATATATTCAGATTGAGGTCCAGGCCCACGATCATGGACAACCACCCAAATACAACCGCACCATGGTGAATGTGACCTTGGATCAGAATGAGCCACCGACCTTCGAGAATGGAACTCGCGTCAACTTCCGAGTGAAGGAGAGTGAAATTCCTGGCTTCATTATGGGACGGCTGATCGCAGTTGACAAGGATCCAGTGAGCTTTTAGAGACTTTCTCGTGCTTTATTCAATATTGAATGTGAGAGAAAATTTTATATTATTCAAATCTATTAGAATTAATTATTCGAAGAAATATCAGATTTCTTTGCATTGTTCATAAAAAAAATTGTCATTGTTTAATGTATGTTGGTATGAACATTTGATGTATGTTACTTACTATGAATGTTTGATGTATGTTACTATAGATTTTTAATGAAAATTCAATTAATTTTACTATAAATGTTTAATGTCTGTTCCTATGCCTGTTTTATGTATGTTACTATGTATGTATTTATAGGCTGATTACCAAAGTAATCTTAGGTGATAGGCCATCATTGGCCCTTTACAATGCTAGCCTATTAATGTGGTTAACACGACAATCTAATTAGCCTCACTTATTAGAGGTGGGGAAAAAACACCTAATGTGAAAAACCCCACCGAGTCTGGGCAGACAATTGACCTTTTTCAATTCACGCCACAGGTTCCAAATGTCTACTTATGAACTACATATGTCGCACACGCCACTAAGTCTATGATAGGTCCATGTTTATTTACAATGAGATGACGACATAGCTGGGAGTTAAGCGACAAAGAGAGCACGTATAGGGTATCTAAAGCACAGCAAACATCAGAGGGAAATGTTCCATATGTTACTATGGAGGTTAGATATATTTCACTACATATGTTTGATGTTTGATGTTTGTCCCCATGAATGTTTCATGTAAGTTACTATGGATGTTCAATGTATGTTACTATTAATGTTTGAGATATGTTGCTAGGAATATTTCATGTATTTTACTATTACAGTTTAATGAATGCTTAATGTATGTTCCTAAGGATGTTTAATGTATGTTCCTATCGACGTTTAATGTATGTTCCTATGGACGTTTAATGTATGTTCCTATGAATGTTCAATGTATGTTCCTATGGATGTTTAATCTATGTTACTATGATTGTTTAATGTATGTTCCTGTGGATGTTTAATCTATGTTACTATGAATGTTTAATGTATTTTCCAATGAATGCTTAATGTATGTTCCTATGGATGTTTAATGTATGTTCCTATGGATATTTAATGTTTGTTGCTATGAATGTTTAATGTTTGTTGCTATGCTCGATCTCTGTTACTATGAATGTATCCACATTAGCTGAATCATGGCGATGTTGTAAACAGAACACACGCATAACGTTCATCACCCAACCTCCACAAGCCTGTTTTTGGGTGGATCCTTCGACCGGTGATGTCATGGTTCAGTCATCTCTCATATCTAAACCTTGTACGGCCAACTTTTACAACGTGAGTAGAGCCAGATAATTGTATATTAATGTTTGTGACTTCAACCCCATGCAAATGCTTCTGTCTCATTGCTAATCAGGAGGGCACATGATTAGTTTATGATCGGAACGGATTTTTCATTTCTTTAATTTTTACATTATAACAAAAAGGCAAATAAACAATTTTGAATGGTTGGTTAGTATTTAGCTAGATTCATGATGATTTCGAATCAGAAAATGAAGGTGGGTGTCAACTTCGGCTAACATCCAGTGAAATTCCTTCCATCTCATCAAAGATTCGCATTTGATTAAATGTTATAGCGTATGTGTTACAACCAGTGTGTGGAGTTAGTTAATTCGTCAGTTAGCAAGAGGCTAACCGTTCAGATGTTTTTCACAGTTTAGGGTCATCGCCCGCGACAACGGTTACCCCGTACGCCAGGCTGTTATCACAGTCACTGTAGAGGTTATCAGGAACAAGTTCCCGCCGAAAATCATTAATCTTCCAAAAACTGTGTACATCGAACCGACGGACAAGAAGGGCAAGGTCATCTACACCGTGCGAGTCACGGATCGTGATTCGGAGGTTGGTCTCGTATCAGACACGTTAAAATCATAAAACATCACAATAATTTATTAGATATGTCGAAAAAAGCAATGGTTTGCCACGCATTAATAAGGAATGGATTATTTGAAGATTGATAATATCAACAGAATTGATGAAAATTGTCATATTACCAGGGATTGTCTGTATTCACGAACAATTGGCCAGAATCCGTAACACTGTGGACGTGTGTATGAAAGTTTATCTTGGTTGGTCTGTAAGAAAAACTAAGGTAGCACCGATTAACTGATATAAGTACTATCCATAATGTTTCACTTTTATTTTTCATATAATAGGCCGGTGTTGAATTCCACATTCTTTAATCTATAATTTGTGCCTTCCATATATCAGTATGGTCATACATTATCCACAAAGATTTCTAACACATAGCCCCTGATTCTTTGTGAATTCCAAACTTTCGAAGATAAGTGTTATGTATGAATCAAACAAATAAAGGTATATTTTTTTATTTAGAAATCAGGAATATATTGTATATATACTGGATATATATACCAGTGAAACTTTCCTATATTAATTGAGACATTATTTGTTGAATGTTGACTGGTTTGCAGGCTGCATTCAGGAACTTCTCGTACTTCATCACCGGCATTGGTAAATCGTCTGTTTACTTCTCCATCGAGCAGACGTCAGGCGTGGTGAAACTGAACGTTGATGCTTCGGCCTTCACCGAATCCATCTTCTATGTTAGTTGATATTAGTCAAAGAATTATTTACTCCGTTTTGTTTTGGAATGAAAACAACTGTTATTATTATGGAGTGGTGTTTAAATTCTATCAAAAGGAAAAGATGTATGTCACATGATATAGATCTTAAGACAACATGTGCTTCAGCACTTGTTGTGTATCAATACAGCTAAAGGTGCTTAAATAGGCGAGGACTTAAACAGAAGAGGACTTAAATAGGACAGAACTTAAATAGCAGAAAACTTAAACAGGCGAGGACTGTAAGAAGGAGCTAGTTATTTTATTCACTATCAAAATTTAGTAAAAATATAGTCAAAAACATGTTCATCACTCTATTTTTGTAACAATGCTGCGTGGTTTGTAAAATGCCCACTTTTGTGCGTTCGTGGGAGAAGTGGACGGGGAATACATTGGGCTAGACGACTGATCACTGAATTATGCTCCTTTGATTGCTTAGTGTGGAGTCTAAATGTTATTGTGCTCCAAGGATAACAGTTGTCTTTTACAGCCAATGGTCACCAGGTATGAGTGCCTGTGACAGATGGAGGTGGACCAGGCTTCAGCACCACCGGAGTGCTCATCTACTTTATAATCCAAGTTGTGTTTTACTGTCATCTGTAACCAGGTGTGGGTGCGTGTCATGGATGGTGGTGTGCCAGGCTTCAGTACCACTGGGGTCCTCATCCTCTTTATCGTCCAAGATATATGGTTGTGTTTTACTGTCATCTGTAACCAGGTGTGGGTGCGTGTCATGGATGGTGGTGTGCCAGGCTTCAGCACCACCGGGGTGCTCACAGTGATAGTACGCCACAACAAACAGCGCCCGGTGCTCCTCTCAGTTCTCTACAACATCACCATACTCGAGACTCAGGCTTTATATGAGCCAATAGCGTACATCCAAGCCACTGACCGCGACACACAGGTCCTTGGACTAATGCTTCATTTTTACTTTATTCATTATATAATTCATGAGGAACGCACAAACAAAACCCGAAAACCCGTGATAAAATGGGTCATTTCATCCCCTTTCCGATTCGGATTATGATTATATCCTTGTTTTTAGTTATAATTGAATTATGCATTTAAACACAGATATATCAGATATAGCATATAAGTTTAGCATATACTCTGTACAAAGGTTGTTATGAATGAGTGTCTTCTTGAGATGATCTTGTCTGATGAATAAACAAGGCTGCTTTCAAGGATATATATATATATATATATCGTCTGGCTTTTATTTGAGTCCTGTTTGGCATAGTTCTGGACATAAGGCTGACTATGGACTTATAAAAATCGGAGTTTTTTTAGCCGAGTTGTTCAAGTTACTGAACTTTGCAACACTGAATCACTACAGATTCAATCCGAGCTAGAGAACCGGTGCTCTGTATAGCCATGTAGTCAGGTTTGAGAACCTCGCTCCTAGTATAGCCAGTGTGTAATGTAAATATCATGTTTGACAACCTTGCTCCTAGTATAGCCAGTGTGTAAATACTTCACGTCTTTTGTCCTTGTTTCTATGTAGGCCCCAGCCAACACGATTTACTTCGAAATGATTGACAACCGTACGACGGGCCAATACATCTTTGTCCATCAAATTGACGGGAGCATCATGGTACGCAGACGTCTGACCCTCACCTCCATATCCAAGTTCCAGGTCTGTCGGCCATTCTGGGCAAACAGTGTTACTTATATGTCATGCAGTTATCATTATTGGTAACTTATGATTCTTGTGATAAATATGTGCGATGAAGATCCACAGAAAAACATTCAAAAATGGTGTAAGTGAAAGTAATATTGAAAGTGGTTGGAGAACAAAAAAGGGATGAGATGGGAGAAGCAACACGGAAATAAATAGAGGGTATAGAGAAAGAGAGCGAGAATAACGAATACAAGAATCATCATGGTTCCCTCTATAACCGAAGTCCTGCTGTCTTTAAAATGGCCTTCTGACTACACAAAAATGCATTCCAGATATGGTTTATCTCATAACATTTATCAAGTAATAATAATAATAAATAGGTTATTTCTATACCGCTCTGAAGCGGTTCACAGTAAAAATAATTAAAAGGTAACATAGTCGATGGGTACAAAACAAGTAAAACAAGCTAAGATGATAGAGGGAATATATAAGTTTTGAGGCGTTGCTTGAAAGAAGAAAGACTACGAACAGTTCTTATCTCATGTGGAAGATTGCTCCATAGAGTATAACAAAAGCAACGGTTATCGCAGTAGTGGAAAGACTGCACCTCTTAACAGCAGCCAATGACTTGGTTGCCGACCTAAGTTGAGATGGCAGATGCACAGAAATCATGTCATTAATGTAAGTTGGACGCAGTTTCTGATGAATGGCTTGGAAGACAAACATTACAACCTTATAAAGAATATGTTGGGAAACAGGCAGCCAATGGAGGTCCTTCAAATGCCTAAATATGTGAGAAAATATGAAACTTTGACCAATTAAACGACAAGCACTGTTCTGTAGCTCGAATAATATACGGTCTTATTCATCTGATGTAGTGCAGTTTTATGCAATAAAATCGACATAAAGAATCAATATAATCAGACAAAGCTAAAGTTTTATCAAAGATGACACCAAGGTCTTTCTCATCACATATGAGAGATAAATCAGTCACTTCATGGGAAGAGTTTTGTCATTTGCATAATGATTTTCTTACACGAGGTCTATGCTGTAATGTCTTCATTTTAATACAAGCTTTCCCCTAATTTTTCTCATTCTTCATATTATCAATCTATATTTTTTATTAATTTCTAGCTCTACGTTATCGGTGTTTTCCTTTCGCCCAGTTTAAAGTGCGAGTCTACGATGGCGGCAGGCCTCGTCTGTACAGTCGTCGCCAAGCAACGGTTATAGTGAACGTCATCCGAAACGACTTCTGTCCGAAATTCACAATGCCGTCATACTCGACAAAAATCACAGATCAGGTTCCTCGTGGCAGCATTGTGTACACAGTACGAGCCATCGATGGCGATATCAACGACCCAAAGGTTAGCGACGTGTATTTCTAGCAATAAAAGATACATATCTGTTGCTAAACGGTCTCACTGGATCCTTATACGGAGTTAGTGACGTGTAATATTTATGCTGTACACAGCACTTGTTGCCTTCTGTACAGTGTACGATGCAACAATAATTTTTAGGTTTATCGAGTCTATTTCTGAGTTTATTCTGGGTTTCCTCGAATTCAGTCACATATATTTGCCTCTTTAGCTCCATGCCCAATCAAGTTCACTAGACAGGATGCCACAAAAGTCGAAGAATGACAATTTTTTATACGATTATAGTCATATTCTGTCGAAAATAAGATCACATAAGATTAACTTGATATTACATCAGAATATACAGGAAATGGTTCGGGAGCAGTTAGTCGAGTGGTGGACTGAATTGTCACGGGTTTGAACCCACCCACCGGTCGACTTTTCTGCAATGATCTTTAGCAAGTCACTTATCCCAGATTGCTGGAGTAACCCCGTATCCAAAATGGGTAGATGCTCGATATCATCCTCGACAGAGCAATGTACAAGTGTCAAAGGTATTGTATATGCACTGATTAGCTGCCAAAATTAATTCAATGTCAACTGGATCTGAGAGCCTTGACTGATGGTTATAAATGTTGTGCTTTTCCTTATTTTACAGGAAATCAATCTCCCTTTAATGTTTGACTGTAAAGAGGTCTCTTAAAAAACAGTTCATAACATCGTTATTTTGCAGGGGCCATACGGAAAGTTGGTTTATCGTCAGATATCATACGATATCTCAGCCATATTCTTCGGTGTTTACCAAAATGGTTCCGTTTTCCTGAGACCATCTGCCCCATTTAAACAAGACCGTTCCACCGTCTATCAGGTAAAAGTTTATTCTGTTGCAAATTGCTCTGGCACAGATGATATTCCACTGAGTAGATCACCCACAACTAATTTAGCAGGCAATCCGCAACTCCCTAAGTGGGTCACCCAGAACTAACTCACCAGGTCACCCATCTCTAATACAGTAAGTAGCCCACAACTCATGAAAAGTAAAAACACCCTCCAAGTTTGGGAAAATTATTGACCCATTCACACCACTGGTTCAAAATGTCTAGACGGCCTACATATGTCGCACCCTTAGCGAAGTCTATGAAAGTTAATGGTTATTTACAATGGGATAACCACAGACCGGAGAGGTAAGTGACATAGAGACCATCTATAAGACATCTGAAGCACTGCCACATACGAGGAAAAACCTTAGTGCAATAGTTTCTCAGATTTCCATTGATACAGGGGTTTAGGGTGGCTTCAGCCTGAAAAACACCAGACATAGAATACTGGCTAAAGTGGGAATCAAACCAAAGGTCCTTTGGATTCAGAGTCAGACACCCTAACCACTACGCTAACTCCCCCTCCCCCACAAATCTCTGTTGACTAATTAATAGATCACGGACAGATATG
The DNA here is from genome assembly GCA_011762755.2 of Epimenia babai. Lineage (NCBI taxonomy): Eukaryota > Metazoa > Mollusca > Solenogastres > Cavibelonia > Epimeniidae > Epimenia > Epimenia babai. The sequence continues at coordinate 7,256 of WURV02150664.1, read as the reverse complement.
GAGACGAGACTCGAGATCAACCTGGCATAAAATCTCAGAATTTTGTTGTAGAACACCATGATTGCAATAGTACGTATGTGCTAAGGTGCATATCGAGGTGACCGATGGACAGTGCAAGAACAGCACTAAGCTCAACATTTACGTGGACCGTAGCGCAGTAGGTACGACTACCGTGGCCCCACCGCGCGTTCACAACGTCACTATTCTAGAGACGCACCCCATCACGAAGTTCATCGCCCTGCTCGAAGTGATCATGTCTGGAACGGTCAGTACACTCAGTACACACGTACCGGTGGTTGTGTAGTACGCTATTCGGTATTTTATAGTTTAGTTCGTAGTCCATATTTAACAAAATGGCCTGGCCTGTGAATGAGGGGTATGCGTAACTATACAATATATACCACCGAGGTTTTATTGTTCATTACAGTAATGCATATTAATTATACTTGATTAATTCTTAAATGGAAATTATTACATTATTACTATTATATTATTATACCTCATTATCGCATTTTGTCATATATTCGGTCTATAATGTAATTTTTCACGTACTTATGTACTACTGCACAATTTTCTGAACTCACTACATGATGACATTCACAGTTTTGCCACCTTGAATGATTATCCCACTTCTTTTTGCCATTGTGTTTATCTCCCCTAAATTTCACCTATTTTGCCTATTCCACCTATATAATACAAACCAACAGATGCTATGGTATTTTTACATCCTACTACCTTTAATTAATAGAATGTATAATTTTCAGAATCCCATGATATTCAAGTTTCTGCCGACGTCTTTGCACCGCGACAAATTCCGTCTGCTTCGTGTAAATGACATGAGCGCTCGCTTGTATCTCGTCCGATCGCTTCTTGGTGGAACAGAAACACAGTTCAAGGTCATAGTCTATAGCATAAATCAAGGTTGTATGAATTTGTTGGATTGTTGAACATGAAGCCAATAATAAATCCCTGTTTTAGGCAGTGCATACATATGTATGTCTGAATAAGCAAGCATATCCCAAGAGGCCATCATCTCATGACGTTCCTGAATTTTGTTTGCCTCATTTTTAATGTTAACATTAAGTTAGCCATTGCAGTTCCATAAATAACTGGGTATAAATGAGCAGAAATAATCTTTATTTCCGAGTATTTCTTTCACTTATTTATAACGGCGGCCTAACCACTGAAACTGAAGCATTTTCTGTCCAAAATCCATCTTACGCCTTATCGGTCCATGGGTATGTGGGTGATTATGAAAAACCTTTTTCCCTTTGTTCTGGCTGTCTTCCACGCTGATAGGATGGTTACTCTTGGCTCCGCTATCTTGACATCTCACTATCCCTCGTAACTACCTATCACCCTCAGTCTGCTGCAGGGATTGGCCCATATATATCTCATTGAACCTTATAAACCGTGTATAGAAGCAACACTTACAATGCCGCAATATCTCATCTACAAAGGGCAGTAATAACTTAAGTGTGTTCTCCGACTGCTAATTCTACTTTGTTTATTGTCTAAAAGAGTCACAACTTCATTTTTTATAAATAAAAATTAAGTTTTCTGTGCTGTATATGGAGCTCAGTTAGCCATTCTCCGTGCTAAACCTCGAATTGCTTCACACCCACAGCTCGACATTATCGCGGTAGACAGTGTGACCGGTGCCACTAGTTCCTCGCACCCCTTACTCATCCACGTCGTGAGAAACACTGCCCCGTTCTTCACCTTCCCCTTGTACAAGGTCACCGTAAGCGCATACACACTCCCTCTCTCTACAGTCCACCAAGTGGTCGCCATTGACAGAGATACCTATGTGAGTACAACATGTAATAATAATACATGTAATAATGATAATAAATAAATAAATAAATATTAGGCATTTATATACGCCCCCTCTCCATGCATGCATGCTCACAGGGTGGTCCACGGTGGTGTGAAAATAGCAGCTAATATTAGAGAAGATGAATTCGTTACAGTTACAATTTATATTGTGTGTCAAAAGATCTGACTTAAACATGGTTTTAACAGTGTTAATGGAGACTATGCTTCTCATCCCGCTGTACGTCCCTTTATTCATTTTAAAAGAACTAAAAATAGAAAAAAATGCATATTAAAAACATTTTAACATTTGTAAGTACAATGGAAAATCATTATTCATCCATTTTTCAAACTCAGAGAGGGTTTGCTTATGTCTCCAGCGTAGAGGTGTTTACCAAAAATGTTCTTAAGTGAAAATTCATTGTTACCAAGTTATTTTGTCTTCGACTAATTCTGTATTAAAGTGATAGAAAAATCATGCTGTTTATAAGACAGGTGTTTTTAATGAAAATGGGGCAAACCTACATCTTTTAATCGTGAAGTACCGTACTGTGAAAATTCCATTTTAGGGCAAGGCATCTAAAAAATTTAACTCATTTATAATGGTATATTGAATATAGCATTATTATAACTATAGCATATAACAGTTCTGCTTTGAGGTATTGGTGCCTCAGGAAGGGGTTCCGCTATATGTCACTTAGAATAACATATGTATCATAATAACCCTTGTTATAAATTAAGTACAGTAGAGAGTCCATAAGACCGAACAATGGGTAATAAAAATAGTAATAATTACATTACAATGATTATGGTACTCTGTGGCGTGGTCAGAGTGGTCACTGTTGTAGGCTATTTTGACCGTTGCAGGCACCCTTCAATGTACTCGAGTACACCATGCTCCCCGGAGATGTTAGTAAAACGTTCTCACTCCGCAGAGATGGGAGAGTGATTCTAATCTCATCACTTCCGAAACAAAACACCGTCTACACTGTGAGTGAAAACTAGACTCAGCGTCTCTCATGCTGTGGTTTCCTTTTGATCCAATCATTTGCCATGAATGATCTATCTTTTAATAATTCTACGTTACTGCCGATTTATGTGCATCTTGGAGTCAGCTTTCTGTTACATAGTTTGTATGTACTGTAAATAAGTTTAGAAGCCTGCCCCCCCCCTCCATCGCAACCCCCTCAAAGAACGAGGGGAAAATGTGTATTAATATATACACTGAAATACAGCGGTGCTTATGAATAAATCAGGGAAGCAAATAGTTGAATGGTCAGAGCACTAGATTCGGAACCGAGAAGTGTGGGTTTTATTATAATAATAATAATAATAATAATAATAATAATAAAGCTTTATTCAGTGCCAAATTATCCCTGGGTCAATAATGAAAAGATGATATCGGCTGGATTTTCTATGATGAACCTCAGCAAGTCATTTATCCCCGATTGATGGGGGCAGACTTGTCTGAAAAATGGACGAAAAGATCCTCCATGTTATCTTTCGTGGGTGATTTGCAATTGTTAAATGTATTGTATTCGCACTGAATAACTGCGATGAATATTCATTGTTAATTGCCGTTAATGGCTGATACATGCGGTCTATAATTGTTGTACTTTTACTTAACCAACAGCAATGTTCATTAAAACCTAATCAGCTTGAACGCACGAATACATTGAAACCTGAATGCACGAATACGCGAATTATGTGCCCTTGAAAATGATGATTGTTTCGATAAATCGTATGAACTTTCGGCACTGCAGATGCGTGTACGGGTGCAAGATGGCGGTACTCCGAGGTTAGAGGCAACCACCCGCATACAGTTGAATGTAAGCAAAGATGTGGCCGCTCCAGACGCACCCGTGTTTAACCAATCGGAATACAGAGTGAGGATACTGGAGACACAGAGGCTGTCAGTGCCCATTATCAAGTTGCACGCTGTCGACCCCAACCAACAGGTACATCAGTGTGTATTATGCATGCATGACATCGGTCAGAGGAAAGGATGTTTCTCAACAAAGCTTTATAATTATTCAAAGTTGTTGCCACATCAATAGGGCCCTATGCAAAGCTAGCCTTTTAATGTGGTTAACACACACACAACCTCACTTATAAGGGGGTGGAGGAAAAATACCTAATGTGAAAAACCCGCAGTCTAACAGCCCTAACAGAACCACACTGCAAGGGCTACCCAGACCCCCATGGGCAATGGGGTTTAAGGGGCTTACTGCTGGAAAAACAGCACTGGTAGTATAATGGTTAGAGCGGGAATTGAACCAGGGACCTCTGCATTCAAAGGATGTATCAAAATGGTACCCAAATGCATTTTTTCTTATTCATTTTTAGAGACTTTTTATTAGAACTATTAGAACAGACATCTTCAAAAATAATTTGTGAATACTCAGAAATATGAAATCTGTGTACGTTGATGTTTCTATGAATCGTTTGATGCATCAATGGATGGGCATAGTTAATTTAATATACAAGCCACAGAGGTGTCTGAGATATGTGGGAAGTGTGGGGGTCGGTGTACCACTTCTAGATCTTCAGTTTCAAACAATCGAGTTTTTGTGATGAAATGTATTCATCCAGTGCAATTCGTTATTTCACATAGAGTGTTTGCTATAGACATACCATGGGTCACTGCTCAGCAGCACCGTTTCTCGCGATATCTTCTACAAATTGTATTTATTCAACCCGTTATTAGTTACACTGAATATACGCTAATTCTTGTGGCTATTGCAGGGCCTGGAGAGCATGGTATACTATGAGCTCAGCAGCACCGTTCCTAGCGATGTATCCTACTACTTCGGGGTTGAACGACACAGCGGTAACATCTTTGTGAAGGACTACCTCGGTTATGACGCCACGAAACGAACCCAGTACCGCGTGAGTAGTCCTCATCATCTCAGTAAAATTTTTTTTGGTTAGAATGGACTCTCACAAAGTAAAAAACTTTCAAACGGGTCATTTGCATGAGACTGGAAGATAATATTTTAGAATGAATGCTTTATGCATTCCAGTCACCAGTGGTGTCCTACAAGTTCGGCTGTAATATTTTTACTCCATTTAGATGTACGGTAGTTGTACTAAACTAACTTTTCCATTAATTATACAAGTGTATATTACTTAAATTGCATAGGGTTGCTGGTTGCTGTGTCAGCCATATCATAAAAAATGGAAAGTAAAGGTAACACCTTATCAACCTACTCAAATAATGATTCATACAATTTTTCGTATACAAGTATATACTTCATCAGGTGCAATGACCTCAGGTTGCAACTGACGAAGTATACTTGTATAGCCTATAAGGTGTTGCCTTCACTATTCGTTTTTGACATAATTTGCCTCATTTTTCTTAATGGCATGTAGGCCTACATTTTTTAAAAGTATTTCCCTTTTTGATTTTCAAGTTTTTTCAACATCTATATTTATATGTGTTATAAGACGTCTGTCAATTTGGATGCATTGCGTTTTCCAGCTGCACGTGATAGCCTACGACCTGGGGAATCCCCGACATACGTCCGTACCAGCCCTCGTGATCGTTGATGTTGTGAGAAACATGCATGCTCCTCAATTTATCGGCACACCATACAAACGAGAAATCAATGCTACTATTCCCAACGGTGGTCTGGTATTCCGGGTGTTGGCTACGGATGCTGATACCGAGGTAAGACTAACACATCCCTAACATTCTAGTGTGTTATCCATTACGAAATTTGAGCATGACACTTTTTGATAAAATAGACATTATATGCTACAGCTTTATTCAGCGCAAATAAAATACCTTTGACAGTGCCACATCATCGATCCTTGATGATATGAAACATCTACCCATTTTAGAGACCGGTTTACTTTAGAAATTGGGAATAAATGACTTGCTGAGGATCATCGCAGAAACGTCGACTGTTGAGTTGTTTCAAACTCTCAGTTACACTCAACTAACTGCGTCCCTTAATATTTCATTGAATGGATGTATGTATATAAGTAACATTAGATTGGACTTAGCTACTGCCTAGGCTATCATTGTCTTACCGACTAACTGAGTCTTAGCTCGATTAATTCCCGGGTAATAACGGTGCTAGTTGAAACCACGTAGTTTGGGCACTCGTTTGACCCTTATCCATTCACGCCACTCAGTTCAAATGCCTAGACACAGTTTGGTAATGTTGCAGACTCCATTTTGTCTGCGATAGTTCTTGGCCGATGATTGTATACAGCGAGATGACGATATTACGGAGATGAAGGATTGTAAGAGATGGTCTCATCCACATCTGAAATGCTACTATACCAGGAATAGATGCCACTATACCAGGAATAGATGCCTTTATATAATCACATTGCAAGGACTACCCAGATGCCTATGGCCAGATAGGTTTAACGTACTTTGTGCATGAGAAAAACTATCTTCGAGATTTCATTTTCAACCATTTAGCTTAGACTGTCTGACTCCTATTGAGTCATTATTAGGTTATATTTTCTGTAGTGTTGTGTTTAAAATTCCATGGAATTGCTGGTCCACCAATATCTTCATGATTTATATTTTTTAGTGATCACCACAACATAATTAGTTAAAAATAAATAATAATATACCTCACAAAAATGGTTAGATCATTGGACATCATTCAGGAAGATGCTGGATCAATTCTTGTATATACTCTCTGGTGTTTTTTGGGGTAAAATTGCCTTCAACCCCCATCTGCCTATGGGGTCTGGGTAGCCCTTGCAGTGTGGTTATGTAAGGACTTCTTCCAGATGATGCGGCGGTGTTTCAGATGCGATCTAGATGGTCTCTACGGTGCTTAACGCTCGGCTATTTCGTCGTCTCATTGTAAATAACCACCAACTATTACACTTAGCAGAGTGTGTGATCTATATATAGGGTGTGTGTTGGCGTTTTAAACCAGTAGTGTGAATAGACAAAAGACATGTCTGCCCACACAAGATGGTCTTCACTAAGGTGTTTTTCTGATCTGATTGTCGTGTTAACCACATAGGCTCGCTTTGTACAGGATCAAGAATGAAACTGGCATTTAACAGAAATTTCTTCTTTCAATAACTGTCTATATATATTTATCAACATATATTTGAGTAAAAAGGAGTTTTTTCCTGATTTTTTTGCGCAGAAGCCATTGGGGGATGTACATTACCAGCTCTTCACGTATGGGCCGGTGTCTTCCATCTTGACAATCGGACGCGAGAACGGTGAAATCCGCACTAGAAGAGCGCTCGGCCTTGACAGCAAATATTCCAGCGTCATGGTGAGATGCTCGAGTCAGGCGATACATGACACATCTAATCGTTCCTCAGCTAAACGTAGTTCTAATTAGGGGAAGCAGTTAGTCGAGTGGTTGGAACACCGTGCTCGTAACCGAAAGGTTGCGGGTTCGAAACTTCCCACCAGTCGACTTTTCTGCGGTGATCCTCAGCAAGTCATTTAT
>WURV02150653.1:0-17416 GCA_011762755.2 Epimenia babai | reverse complement strand
GCGCGCACAGAGAAAGTCACTAGTTTTCCTATATTACATATAAATTTTTGTCGGTATTTTGAGCTTTTGTGACTGTTATATAAATTTGGTTATTGACTTCGATTCTTTCTTTTGTACGGTCAATGTACAGACAATAAACCTCTTGTACATCTTCTGTACAGGCAATATGCACTTGCTACTAATACTACTACACTCCAACAATTCTTCTCAATAAACAGGACGTATATCCAGACGTATCTAGACTGTTCTCAACACAACTGTGGATTATATCGGAGAGTTATTGCTACGGGTAAAATTTAGCTATTTACATCAGTGTATAGCCACGTACATAGAGTAAATTACTTATTTGGCCACCCCCCTCCCCAGTTTTGTACATGGCTTAAAATATTAACATATTTTTAGCATGGGAATATATATAGAACAATGTAACGAAACGCATTATATAAATATATTGTTACCACACGTGATTATACACGCAGTGCAGGTGGGGTCTAACAGATGACAAAATTGAATTTTTTATTCAACAGAATGGCATTTGCGAGTGATATTCTAAGGTAATAATAGCAAATTGTGGGGTAGTTGAAAATGGAAATGTGGAGTGGAGGGCATTCCAGCTCCTGTTTTCTGGGAAAAAACACAATTTGGCAAGATACGCAAACATGTACATAAGTGTGCTGTATATAAAAAGACATTTATATGTCATTTTCTCACATTTTTTATGTAATTTAAAAAATGTGAGAATGTTGTGGATGTTTCAAAGTGTTTCAAATTATATTAACAAAACAGAATCTTGTGGATATTTCGAAGGGTTCCAAATGATCTTAACAAAATGGTTAGTATCTTGTGGATGTTTCGAAGGGTTCCAAATGATCTTAACAAAATGGTTAGTATCTTGTGGATGTTTTAACAAGTTTTAAATGATACTACGAAAAAGGCATGTAGTTGTTATCTCCTTACTGCACCGTAAGGCTAGTTAAGCTCAACCGAGCCTGGTCAGTACGTGGATGACTGACCATAGACAGCCAAAACCAACAACTTTGACAACCTAGTGATCCCTCCATGTTAGGGTAGAAAGACGTTAAATAGTGAGGTAAGCGCGTTCTATTACAGGCATCAACATGCGTAAAATTGATTGACATAGTCTTATAGTTGATTAAATATTCACCCGCTGTATTCTTCACTATTTTATGTCGACTACTCGCCAACGAGCATCTCATTTCCAGAGGAGTCTCTTGTTACCATTCCCCAGGACAAGCCTGTCAAGTAACGATTACATCCGGAAATGTTTATTTGCTTTATAATTAATAAGTGACACCCATCTGTGAGTATACATGTACTGAAATCTGCATCTGCGATATGAAATAATGCTACGTTACATTACCAAAATGGGTGCACTGAACTAGTGCGATCTGGGTTAGGATTAGGGTTAGGGATGGCGTTAGAATATATGCCGGTGTCATGGCGGAACATGTGTAGGCGGATGGCACTAGTTAACTGCGCCATAAAATGTATTAAATCCTTGACTGTATCACGAAATAATTCATCATTATTGTAAAATGTTTAAAATGGTAAGAAACGTAAAGATGTTAGACCGAAATACCAATACAAATAGCCCTATTACCTGCCCACGATTTTAATAATTTTCAAATCATACGAATCCATATCACAGAAATACATGGGAAAAATCTTTGCCATCGCTTCAACCTGAATCCACGACCTCCAGATGACCCTTTCGCGCTAGATTTTCTCGTGAATATTCGCGTAGATAAGTATGTAAATTAAAATTTTTTCAGACAACCAGAAAACTAATAACGGTTTAATATCCCGTTACAGAATAAAAGTTTATGACAGCAGATTCAACCTTCGAGACTCGTGTATCAGTTATCGGGGTTCACATGTTGAGGATCTACACATTTTATACATAGGTGTACTCCAGTATTCCCGGATAAATGACTTAAGATCATCACAGAAAAGCCAACCAGCAGCTGTTGGAAACCCGCAATCTTTCAATTTCGCAGTACAGGGTAGGGTAGCCAGCCGCATTAGTCTATACGAATAAATAAAATACGAAATAGTAGCATCTTTTATGACTAAAGTTAAGACAACGTTACTTTTCGAGTATGACTTAGGACCTTATTAACTCACCTGTAGATAATTGTGGCCAGAAGTGCTCCGAGAAGTGGGCCCACCCAATACACGTAGTGGTGCCTCCAAAAGATGGTTGTTTCCGTGGAGACCACGACTGCTGGGCCAAAACTGCGTGCCGGATTCATGGATGCTCCACTGATAGGCCCTCTGGAATCGAGAGAGACCATGTGTTAATGTGTTACTGCAACCCGAAAATATATTGAAACGTTCGAGTCAGTGTGAAAAATTCTATTTTTAATAACGACTGCAAAAAATTAACACAGCAGCTTAGTAACAACTTAGAATTAAAAGATGAGACGTGACAGTAATGAGTTTTATATATGGGACACTCGCAATGTATTACAATCTTACTACACGTTAGCTTCTACATAGCCGAAACTTCTAGAAAAAAAAGGAATTCGGAGGTGCTTAATTTGACTAATGAAAAACTATGAGAATTTATCGTCATAGTATGTTCTAGACTAAGCGAATCTAACATCAGCTCTGTAACACCTGGTTCCCGCTGGCTATACTATTTTAGGAAATTATGTCAATTGTATTGTGTAAACCAAAGGGCATGCTAGTGTGTATTAATAATTGTCAACTGCAAAAAACATTACACCATGCGAGTAGTTCCTAGATAGTAATCACAGCTGTTTATTCTTCATGTAGTAGTAAGTGTAGTAGTTATAATCTATTAGATCTTTCGGAAATGAAACAAGAACACTTGGGACCGATTCTCATGCTCTTGGGCTCTCAGGTTCGCAACATCTAATTTGTGGTACAATAGTGATTAGGGCTGGAAGGCTTCACCAATATTGGTCCAATTTCAAACTTGCCTAATTATGATTGGATTATATCTTTGTGTACAATATCATAATCAGTTTGAACATATGATCGATGTTGAATGAAACAGACAGTAGATAGATATATGGATGGATGGATGGATAGATGGATGGATAGATGGATGGATAGATGGATGGATGGGTCGATGGATGGATGGATCGATGGATGGATGTATGGATCGATGGATGGATGGATCGATGGATGGATCGATGGATGGATGGATCGATGGATAGGTGGATGGATCGATGGATGGATCGATGGATGGATGGATCGATGGATGGATCGATGGATGGATCGATGGATGCATAGATGGATGGATGGATGGATAAATGGATGGATCGATGGATGGATGGATAGATGGATAAATGGATGGATCGATGGATGGATCGATCGATGGATGGATGGATGGATCGATGGATGGATGGATGGATGGATAAATGAATGGATGGATCGATGGATGGATGGATGGATCGATGGATGGATGGATGGATGGATGGATCGATGGATGGATCGATGGATGGATGGATAGATGGATGGATGGATCGATGGATGGATGGATGGATGGATCGATGGATGGATGGATGGATGGATAGATAGATGGATCGATGGATGGATCGATGGATGGATGGATGGATCGATGGATGGATCGATGGATGGATGGATAGATGGATGGATGGATAGATAGACACCAATAGTTAAAGGTTACTGACAAAACCATTGTACAAATGGTCACCTTCTCAGTCTCAGTAAAGCTGCAGGCCTGGTGGCGAGATGGTTGGAGTTGACTGGAGTTGGAATAGCTTCTTAGCGAGTGCCTGCTCCGGGTAACATACTATTTCTAGAAAACGACCCGCCGTAAACCCCATTCACTCACCAGGGCCAACATTGTGGTCACTATCTCGCACTATGAAGCTGATAACCCTGGTCTAAGGGACTGACCCCGCCAGGATGCAGACGACGATGGAGAAGCCAATAGCGACTGGCGCGAGTTGGTTATCGTCCGTGTCCACAGCCGTCATTAAAATCGTGAGCACAAGGATCAACGTGAGCAATACTTCACATAAGATCGCTTGTCCAGGGCTGACTGTCGCCCTGATTTCCTGGGCCCCTCCTGCTACTGCATTGTATATACCGGCCGGCAGTACTCCCTGGGCCAAATGTGCATCATCACATGAAATTTTTCCATCAGATAGAATAAACATATACGCTATAAAAATAAAAATTAACAAAGACATCAACATACAGATTATCGTTACCCACAAGATGGGGTGGGTTTTGCGGTATTTATCAAGCAGCTATCCGCATTAAACGATTCGTTCTATTCTTAAATGGTATACACTCCACATAATTTACACAGCTTTTTTAATGAGTTTATATGTCTCAAAGTGCGTATAAATGAATAATCTTAAAGCCCAGGATCAAGAAACCAGCCCCACCTGGAGAGCTTCACAGTGTTAATACCACGCTCACTTCCCTCATCAATGACTTCATACTCTGCCTCTCGACAAAGGAACAGTTACACTGCTGCTGCCGCCTCTCGATCTTCACCTGTCACTTCCGCCACCATCGACGATGTCTCCCTCTCAAACACTTTACACAAGCATCGACTCTGTTCTTCAACTTCTAAATTCATGTATGCACAACCATTAATTTTCCCCTTAAATCAAAAACCAACTCACACTCTCCACACAATGTCATAACCTTGACTTCGGTATTCCTAAAAAAGAATGTCTCCTCCCTGTAAAAAAGAATGTCTCCTCCCTGTAAACAAGTCGCTACCTAAATCCTTATCTCTACCTGTCAATGTCATCTCCAGACTGAATATCAACTCTCATTTCTATGCTGATATAGCCAAAACCAACTAAAACATGCCTAAACAAAAAAAAATTTATAGATGACATTGCATAAACCAAAACTGTTACCCTGTTACCCTCACCAAAACTTGTTTCAGTCATACTGCTCTAAAACTCTCGACTCACTCTTAGATCACACCAAAAATCATGCATATACTAACAAAATTAAAGTCCATAAAAGACCACTTGTTTAGCAAAATTGTACACAGTCATGTAAGGCCCCCATCTTAATGACACACTGCCTAAATCACGGTATACAGTCATGTAAGGCCTTTATTTTAATGACACACTGCCTAAATCACGGTATACAGTCATGTAAGGCCTCCATCTTACTGACACACTGCCTAAACCACGGTATACAGTCATGTAAGTCCTTTATTTTAATGACACACTGCCTAAATCACAGTATACAGTCATGTAAGGCCTCCATCTTAATGACACACTGGCTACAGCACGGTATACAGTCATGGAAGGCCTCTATCTTAACCCTTAGCACTCTGTTGTCACAGGATTGCATTGGTATAGTAATGTGATATACAGATGTCAGCGTGGTAAGGGTTAATGACACACTGGCTACATCACGTAGACTAAATTGCTTAAAGCATTTTGATGACACACTGGTACACTATCATGTTACAGTCACGCGTGGTTCCTATCTCTGCATGCTAACTAAATTATTTTATCATTGTTTTAGTCTTTTTAAACATGGTTTAAAATAATTTTTTGTTTTATAGTTGATGGGCACTGAACTTCGCAACCATTACAAATTTCAAAATTGCTTACGGGTAAAATAACACAATTGATATTTGACTCCGATTTATAAATAATTGGAACAGTAAAATTCATCGTAAAATTATCTGTGATAAAAAACATAACCATAGGTGAAGTTGGGGTCAACTGTTCATCTAAACGATATTACTGAATAAAATTATTAATTTACTATATACACCCTTATGTGATAAACTGAATCTCCAGATCTTTCTGACTATAAACATTAAGAGCCTTCAAATTAACGTTAGGAGAAAACTGAAGGTCAAATGGAGACACCTTAGTAAGACCTGCTCCGACGAGCCCCCCGGTGAGCTGGCAAAAGGCGTAGATAGCAGCGAGGATGGGTGAGATGCCACCGGATAGCGCTATAGCCAGACTGACCGCTGGGTTGAAGTGGCCACCACTAAAAGATGATGGACATCACACGCAGCGTCACAAAACCAAAGACACAACAAAAGTAGCATATAGTATTAAGGAAACAGAACAGTAAAGAAATTTACAGTCGGTAGTATGAGAAAGACACACCACCTGATTTAGTGTTTTTTAGTGAGTTAACGCACTATACGACATTTAATATCTATCAGTGAAAAAATACAAAAATTCAGACTCCAGTGGACCATAAAACCATGTGTCGAGATTTAACTATGTGCAGATTAAAACATCACATAACAGAGTAATCTAGTATAAGTGACTGTACACGTGTTGTACTTTACTGGAGGCTAATCCCAAGGGCAAAGAAATAACTTATCACCTGGGAAAAGCTGATTTCACCCTAAGTGAGGAAAATGCGCTAAAAGCCAACCGTGGATGGAGGCTTGATGAAGGTAAGAACCAAAATGAGGACTTGTTGACTGATGTCTGTAAAGAGGCAGAAGAGTGCCACGGGCCAAGATCCCCTACCCCGAGTTCCAGAAATGTTTCACCAAATAATGGGACACCTTTTGACCTAAGGCCATATTTAGAAAAATATAAAGAGAAATTGTGGGCCGTACATCACAACAGTATGTGTCTTTATAAATTCAACGCAACACATCCAGGACATATATATATATAGATATATACATATATATATATACACAGAAATACACACTAAGCAACGGCATAGCTCAGTGGTAGAGCGCCGGCCTCTGAATCAGAAGGTATAAGGTTCGAATCCGGGCATTACCATTGTGTTTTTCCGTTGTATCCTTGGGCAAGGTACTTTATCCCGATTGCTCTGTTCGACTTAACCATAAATAAGTACCGTATAAATTTCTTTGTGGTAACGCAAATTAATAGGCACTAGGAAACTAAATTTGCGAGTGGATTAACCGGCGCCTGTTATAGAGCTGCCAACCCTCTGTTGTGAGTCCTCGCAAACCGTCATTTGCCAAGCTGCGCAAGCGGCTTTATAGTGCGGGATATGAATGCCTAACTTACTTACTTAACAAAATACATCACCTGATAGGACCGAGCGTGGAGACCAGCAGAATAATCATGAATCCATGGGCAAGGGCAGTGACGACGAGTGACTGCCCAGATATACACATACAACCGACGAATACAAACAGAGTCGTGCCGATAAACTCCGCGAGACACGGCTGCACAAACTTCTTGAACCAACCAGGCGCCGTACATCGGTCGCTGACTGACGGGAGTAGATGAATTCCATCTTCCGAGACTTCCGAGCATTGAAACTCGCGTGACATGATGAGTTATTGAGCGATGTGTGCTACACCGTCCGACGGCGCTAGAACATGGGAATGCAGTCACGCTTACCTTGGAGGTAGCACAGCGCAGTTGTTAAATAATTCACATTAAATCCAGACGATGCTGGATCTATTTCTGGTCTAACCAGTATGTAATCTGTGATATTTCTCGACGAAAAAGCACCTTATAACCAGTCTGCTCCTGGGGTAAAGGCTCTAACCTTTGCGATGTGATTACTGTATGTAGGGGCTTCCCTCCTTGGACATTGCTGTAGCTTTATGCATGCTCTTTAGCTAGTTTCTAATAGAGCTCACCTCACTGCTATCTCATCAACCCGTTGTTAATAAACTTCGTGTCACGGATTCAACAGAGTGTGTGACATATAGAACCAGTGGCATGAATTGACGAAGGTCATTTGTCTACCCACATTTGGTACTTTTCACTTTGGCGATGTTCCCACCCTTATAGCTAAATCTAATGTGTTTAAGAGAAATGCACAGAAAAAACCTATACCCCTCATGTATTTATATCATTAGAGGTATAGAGTTTTTCTGTGCATTTATCTACAGCTATTACAAGAACCATATTGTTTACCCCCTTTAACATCTAACCTGTTGGTCATGTTAACCACAGGTTAGCTTTGTGAAGGAATAAATAATGCCCTACACAATGGAGTTATTACGCCTTATCGTTACAAACATATTCATACATGAACACCATTCATACATATGAGCCATCCATACATGTGAGCCATTCATACATGTGAGCCATTCATACATGTGAGCCATTCATACATGTGAGCCATTCATACATGTATACCATTCATACATGTAAACCATTCATACATGTAAACCATTCATTCATAAATGTAAACCTTATATTTACACCATTCACACATGTACACCAGGTAAGGGGAACTGTTACACCATATTGGGTAAACCCAACAAACATAAACACAACCAACAAAAATAAATTACACTAGCTTTTTCCACAATTAATAATAAATATTGGGTAGGATATATATGCCTACGTAGACTTACAGTTACAATACACAGCAAAAGTCATAATTATTACCTTCTTTGAAATAGCATTGAAAGTCTTTCTGTTTGAAAACTAATTAGGACTTGTAATTTTTATGGATAACTAGAATTTTATTTTTGGACTTCATACAGCCATGCAAGATAAGTCATATGAGTCCATTATGGAAAATAACTAGTTACAGTTATAGAATACGGTAGTAAAATATGGACTTAGGCAACACCCGAGACATGGTAGTCTCATTTCTACATTTCTATATGGTTTTGTAGAGATACTCTCTGGGGTGAGGGCTGGGCACAGTCGTCATGCACAAAACAGCCACACTTGCAAGAATAGCAAAAAGAGATACAATTGCAACAAATCTAGCAGACGACTCACGCCATCAACAAAATCGCGTCTTGGCTATTCAAGGGTTAGGAAATCACCATCAATAGATTTCTAATTATATAGATACTCGTCCCTACCACTGCTCCTCAGAGTAAAACTGCTTTCAGTTTCATTTGTTAAAACTTATTTTCATTTATTTTTAATAAATGAACCTGCTCCCGATAATGCTGTCATGGCGGCGCGTTTATATGTTTACCATCCGTCAAATATTAAAAAATTATTTGAAAATAGTATACCATACCAATGAAATTGGTCAAAATTCGTCAAAAAATCAAGATGCAGATCAAGACGATGACACGACTCAGGAAGAACATGATTCGTGTCGCTTAAGATTATTTGACGTAAGAACACCTGATCACATGATAGGTATCACGTGACGTGCATATAACTTATCGCGTTACATGACCGTAAGAAACACGACTATTTTGAAACTAAAGGTCATACTTAGTATTTTGTTATAATGGATTAGCGATTGCAAAACCATACGCACATTTTGGAGACAAATTTTTATCGAAAGAAGTTTTTTATTATACAACTGGGAATTCCGGAGGATTACGGAACGATAACAATGGCGGTAGTCAGCATAGGTAATGGCGAGGCACTATTCGTAATTGCGCATGCAGATCTTTAAATAAAATTTTGCAGAATTAATGATGGAAATGTATGAGGCATGATGTATGCATGGTGAAATAACATAGAAATTTTTATTGAGATAATTTGATAACTAAATTAATTTTTATCTCTTTATTGTTTTATTTCAAACACTTATTGACTAAATGGAATCAGAAATGACATTTGCAATTGAACAATAAATGTTGTAAACTGGAATTACCATGTATAAATCATTTCCAAGAGCAAACATTACATTATTATTATTATTAAAATTTTTAGATTATTTTAATTGGCATTGTTCAAAAGTCTCAATACAGTTTTATTTGCAGCGATAAATTGTATAGGCACAGAAGTATAACTATACGCAACCATATAGCAAAAAGTGTAGTCGATTAGCTACCGACTTTAAGGTGTATATAACAGATATTATGTATTGGTATAGGCATACCTGCGGTTTACACTGATATACACTATTGTAATAAATTAAATTTTACCACGCCGTTGCAGTACAAAATACAAAAAACAATATAACAATATAACTATATAATAAAGCTTAATACGGTATTGAAATAATACGTTGTGATTATAATACGGAAAATAAGCTTACTTAGGAAATATTGAATTGTACACGTGCTATAGACTACATTGAGATACCTATATTGTTTAGACAGGAAATTATTTGATTACATTCTAGACATTCTAGAAAGTCTATTAATAATACTGAAATTGTCTTTATTATCATTATCAATAATAGTATGCACGGTTTCTAGAATTTGCCTGTTGTAGTCACATTTAACTCTTCTACTCTGCGTGGCAGACTGCCGATTATAATGTGATTATAAGTTGTTAAACAATTAAGATTAATAAGTGTAGAATACTACACTAGTTACTAATTGCATAAACATCCATGCAATATTGCATAACAAAAGTGAGAACGTAATTACAAACCATGCTGCTCTTCGACCGATGTGAATTTCGTATTCTATAGTCTATACCATAGTAGAGTTTGAAAACCCTGCGTGTTATAATGGCACAATGATATTGGTCGATTTCTACAAAGGTTTCCCTCGACATCACCGACATTTACGTATATTGGCCTAATCGCAATCATAAACTGTCCAATGAGAGTCGCCAAGATCGTTAGTTGAACAGAAATCGCTTCTCGTCGTTTCCCAACAAGATTCTGTAGACAAACCGCATTGCTGAGTATAATAATTAAGGATATGACTTATCAATATTAACATGTGATACAGATACAGCTGCAGGTTCAGATACAGATGCAAAACAAAAGAATAAATTGAGTTTAAGAATGCACGAAAGAACTGTAATGTCTTGATCGTGTTATTAGCCAGAAAATATGAGATGGGGAGATAGGACTAAAGACACTGACTTGGCGGTCATCTACTATAACCGCAGATGATTAGAGATATCTAGTGGATAAATTACCTGTAGATTAGAGAGGCCAATAGTGCCCCGAGAAGTGGCCCCACCCAATACACGTAGTGGTGCGTCCAGTACTGGTTAGTGTGAGTGGAAATGGCCACAGCAGGCCCGAAACTTCTAGCCGGATTCATCGACGCGCCACTGATACGGCCGCTGTGTCAATACGTAGAGTAGTAACGTGCCCACCATTATAAATCACAAGTTTATAATCAATAACGTAATTTGCCAAAATTATTATTTAAAGTCCTACTATTATAATATGTAAGTAAAACTACTGTGTATATTGCATTATCCCGCGATATGTAAGCTTTTTTGGCGAAATAGTAACGAGAAATAAAATTACTTTTATTAATCCTACTTTTTTCCTCATATAGGCCTACCAATATTTTAAACGATAGCAGGATAAAATTTTCAATAAGTACGGGCTGGGGTTGTTTACGCGTGTTATTTTAGAGAGGGGCCAGTTCCGTAATCAACTTTTCAACATGTGTAGATTTCCATATTATAAAAGAAAATGAAAGGTCAATGTTTAGTAAATGAAACAAAAAATATAAAAGCGATAAACTCCCTTATGTGAGTAAATAAGTGTCCAATCCTCCCCTTTCCCCTGTCTTTCCAACATCGAACTATTTTAAAAATAGTGCGAGAACAACTTGCTTATCCATGATATATGAGTATCTTAAGGGTAATCCTAACCCTCTCGACATAATGTTAATTACAAATGTTAATATTAACTTACTCGAGATTAATAAATAATAGTTCATTGTAGTTTTTAGACAGACCCGGCCAAGATGCAGACGACAATTGAAAGTCCAATGGCGAGAGGCGCCAATTTGTTTTGTTCAGTGTCGACAGCCGTCATCAATACGGTCAGAACAAGAATACAAGTTAGCAGGGTTTCACAGAAGATGGCGCGACCAGGCCCGACAGCTACTCCGATGTCTTGCGCTCCACCGTGTGCTTCGTTGTAAATCTCGGCTGGCAGTACACCCTAAAAGGTTTTGCAGTGGTCTATTTATTGCATCACATAGTCAGAAATATAATAACTGAATTATTATACATGTAGCTTGCCTCGGAAATTTATCAACAGACATCTATGTTTAATCAGTGTTATCAACTTTTACAGTATTTTACGGGTATGGATTCAGATTTCATATAAACAAAAATAGAGCAGGTTTCCGTGCTATTTCACGAAAGACATCAATTTCAGTACATGTGCGATTGTATCCCAAATTCATCAGATAACTGAATTGAATATCACATATTTATGAGATAACATAATTAAATTACGGAATTAAATTATTTTTCAATACCCATATAGTAACTAAAGTAATTTGCCTACAGTGGGCAAATTTATATAACTTTTTATAACAGTTTATTCTATTAAAAGGTGTTATTTCAACGGAATGCACCGTATCTCTTATAGATAACACTATTACGGGCTAGCTGAATTATGAAGCACTCAATAAACATTACATTTATATATCGTGGAAATAGGATAGGTTAGTGCAGCAATTGTGCATATCGAAAGCATTAAACTACCTTTGACGGTTTATAGAAAATCGACATTCTACATCTACTTCACTTACCTTAGCTAGACCCGCTCCCATTAGGCCACCGGCGATCTGGCAAAGGACGTAGAACACGGCACGTATTGGTGAAATACCCCCAGAGAGCGCTGCACCTAAACTGACAGCTGGGTTAAAGTGCCCGCCACTGTAAAAAGATCAGTCGAACGGATCAGGGAAGAAATACTGTATCGTAAAGTTCGCACACCAAACTGAACGTGAAAACAACGGATAGCGTATGTAAAGAAATGAGGTGATATTTTATTACTTTATATTGCCCATCTTCCACACTTGACTATCAAATTTCACAAATAGGCGAACTAAAATACCGCGTAAAAATCACGCCAGGTAAAAATTATGAATAGAAAATAAATGAAACGTATACAGTATTTCTACAGAAGAGGGAGATATCCCTAGATGTTTGATATAACATCGTGTGAACGAAATTAATCGCTTGAAAAAAAAACTACTTCACTTATAGGGGCGGGTGTTCAGCGTGAGTAGATGTGTCATCCCGTCGATTGTTAATACATGATTGTATATATTTTCGAACGAAATGTTGGGAAGAAGCATACAGCCTGTACTAGTCTCTGCTAGCTGATGGCACGTTGGAAATTGATGGGATATGCAATTTTCGGGACATGACCACGAACTGAAGGTGTGTATGCATACATTCATTGTCAGGCATATGTGCGTGGCGGCTACCCGCTGCATAGCTACTAAATTCTAGTAATCCATAGCTGAACATGTTGTGTGACTAGGAACGTGTGAAGCGTATGCCACCTGCTGCAAAATCGCTGCTTAGCCGCTTGGACTGGAGTATTCAATCTGTACAGCACTGATGAACTCGAGTCATTTTCCAAGTGCTCTGCCATTTCTTCTCTGTATCTCCTTTTGTCGCCCCACCCCCTTGTGTCACTCTATGCTTACATTACGTCAGCTTGATAATTATATGAAGTATTTTCCACGTTTAGTGGCTGTAATAGACTCGATATTTGTCACGGACTACACGGTCAGTACGGGTTGTTTGCTTGTAGCAAACCGTCGATTATTTTACGCCTCTTTTATAGTGACACCGATTACAGTATGATGAATACATGGTGTGTTTCTATACATTATAGAAAAATTTTCAAATTACCTGATAGGACCAAGAGCCGATACAAGAAGTAATATCATAAAACCATGGGCAAGAGCTATGTTCACCAATGTATTCCCATTGATTGACATACACCCCACAAACACGAAGAACGTCGTTCCAATAAACTCGGCGAAGCACGGCTGTACGAAGTACCGGAACCAACAGGGCACTGAATTTCCTTCCTTGTCAAGGAGGTGTCTTTCGTCGCTTCTACTGCCGTATTCGGCCATTGTCGTTTCTGAAAGATCTATTTGTATTTTGAGAATCAACTAGGCTGTGAACGTACATGATGAAACATTCTTTAAATGGATTAACTATTACTATATAGTGCCTAAGTAGGTGTAGACAGTGCTAACAAATAAACGTACATTTCTTTGGCGGTATCGCGGTGATGGAAAGTCAAATGTACTGGTTTATGCCAGTGGATTAAATTACCTTATGTCGTTTATAACTGTTCGTCAAACAATTCTACCTATTGTAAATTAATTGCAATATTCTGTTTACTTCTGATAGTAGGCGAGGCATCGCCCATGAATTTTGCTATTACAACAAATGTAACAGCAGCTGTCGGTGAAAATCAGACGCATATTTGATAAATATAAACAGAACTTAGTCATTAATTCGGTATTAAAAGCAATTCACAACCAATCGGTCCATAACAGCTTGTGTGGCTGTAAACGCATGTGGCTGAAACAAGCTATGTACATAAAATAAACGTTAATCGCTGTCTGGTGTATCATAGAATATATCGATCCTGATTGCCTGCACGTAATTACGTTTGGTCATTAGTGCTCCCGTATCCTGCCACGATAAGAGTAATTATACAATTAGCATTACAGTTATACACTAGACAGTTTTAACCATAAGGAAACTGGTATTTGACCGATAATTGCGGATTACATTCCTGCATATCAGCCGGTTATAATGTATAAATCAGTGGGGACATAAAACGTTCCCATACTAAACTTTTTATTTATACTCCATTGTTTATTTGACCTTATGGAATTTGTTTGGCACAGTAACACACTTATATGTTTTAATTACTGTGCCAAACAAAGTTCATTTTCATACGTGTGGTATTATTTATGTCTGATAAAAGATGGAGCTATTACAAGTCGGTGAAAGTCGAGCAGTGGTTCGAAGCGTGGCTTTTTGTGTGAGGGATTGCTAGTTAGAATCCGCTTAAACAAAGATTATTCTCGCGCCTCCCACAAGAGGAAATTATCGAGATTTTCATCGTTGGGTGTTAAGAGAAATATTTTTTGTGAAAGGGGTTATTTCGGAATTTACTTAGTGTATAAAGAAGAAATACGACCGACATTCATTAAAATAGGCCCATTGAGGTTCACCTTTTTCTGTTTAGTTTGGCAAAATTTTGACTCCACCCAATGAAATTAAAAACAAAAAAGATTCAGGAGCGTAGCCCCTCTCCAAGACAATTCTTCAGCATAAAAATATAAGATCAACAACATCCAATATGCTGACGACGCAGTGCTCATCAGCGAAACAGACCTCCAAAGCCCCCTAGATAGAGTTATGTTATTGTAGTGAGTGAAAATGGGCCTAAGTTTGAATAATGAATAATAAGAAAATGATTGTCATGACAACATCGAAGATGGCCGACTCTCCATCACGATCCTTTGCTTCGCCAGTGTCTCTCTATACTCGGTGATCAGTCTATCGCTAACACGGAGATCATAGTCCAAATCACGACTGAACGCGCGGTTAGACATGCCAGTGTCTCGTGAAGGACCATCGCAGAAATGTCTACCGTTGAGTGGAATCTGCGACCTTTCGGTTATGAGTTCAGTGCTTCCACCACTTGAATAATTGCTTGTCCTTACCCTTTGTCTAGACCTTTCTGACCTCCTTCCGCAGACATTCTTGATCACGCGCGGAATGGCAGTAGTCTCACTATGACGTTAATCAACATTTGTGTTCGTCGGTCACCATTTACCTTCACCGGGTGACTTGTGAAATTTCGACGTATGACGGCATGTTACTTATACAACGTCTTGTTTTTTAACTTAGTTACTATCACATATGGAATGAACGGCAAGCCGAATGTAAACCTGAGCCCTTTTCAGACACCGAAATATCCAGGCAGTGGTCTGTACATTCTCCAACCACACGAACCGCTATCTCTCCCTCTCTCTCACGAGCCAACTATTCCATAGTAATCGTGTAAATAATACTAAATTACACTGTAATTATAAGCCGTGCTTAAAACACAAACTCAAATTTCCCATATTGTGTATATAGTACATGATATCTACCAATATTAGGACATTGTATTAACCATGTGTGTTTTCACATGTATAGATATGACATAGAGTAGATTTATCATTTAAATGATCCCAAAATCCGGCATGAAAATCTAGTAGTACTTGTAGTACCACTATAAAACTTAGACACGAAACAATCGCAATGTATTTATCACACTGTCTAGTTTGTACAGTAGGCAACTGCAAACTTCGTTGGATTTAATCGATAATGTAGATAAATGTGTCAGCTACAAGCCTATTACACGCCTATTGTTGGTGTTGGTAAAGCAAACATACCTTGCGCTGTTGCAATTCGTAGGTCGCTATGAAAAAACTCGGCGTCGAAATGCGTTATAAGCTGAACAACACGAATCCACGGGCCAATGAAATCGACGTATATAAAATTACCTAAGGGAAAAATAGCTACGTCATTAAATTCCTTGATGTAGCAATTTTCTGACCATAGAAATGTATGCAAAAAACCGTTAATATTATGGTCGCGATATTAATTTTATCATCATAAAATATTGTGGCATTCTGCATGATAAACCAATTACTGTTTACATAATACTTGTTGGTTAAAACACAACTATAAACACAACTATAACTTGCGTCACGCGTTTATGTGCTCACTTTTTATAATAGGGTGTGTGCCTAATGAAACCATTCATGTAGTATGGGTCCCTGACTAGACTCTTGCATTCCATCGTGTGGATCTTCAACCAATAAAAAGATTTTAGACCATGTCCATCCAATGTAGTTGTAACGTTTTGCCCATTGACGGTTTTTTTTAAGTGCGTGTGACATATTTACGCAATGACCAACGGAAAAGGGGTAACGTAAAATCAAAATCTAAGAGTAGGTGTGCTTAAGTCTCAAGAATCGTAGAGAGACGAAAAGTTTTTCATTTGTCTAAATTTGGTTTTGATTTAAACATATTTTTATTTCAAACATCGAAATTCGGATTGAGCTCGAGCAATGAGTCAAGTTAGTTCATTCTGACATAAAATACACAGTAAAATACAAAATGGCGATTTAATCTTGATACATACAAATAATCCAGTTATATTATAACTGGATTATATCCTCAATATTATAGCCACATATTATATCCCGGAAACATTTAAATCACATGTAGATATTAACCACAAATACAATGAAGCATTATAAATTACATTTACTGAAACTTTGTATCACGCATTGTATGTCATTTGTAACTTAAGACAATGCCCTGTACAAAAATTGGACCGTCGAATCGAATATCAGCAGTGAGTCAGTAATACAGTAAAGAATGCTGGCTACCTTCAAGTTACGTTATTAAGAAATTAAACCGCAAATTTGCCTACACATCGTAAGCGGTGTCAATCCATCGACGTTATAGCTGTCACGCGAAGTTTTATTGTACTGTTCATGGCATAGGTTGTAATGTAATTATTCCTTGGTAAACTCGCCTTAATACTGCCACCATTTAAGCTGCAGAGAACCACATTGGCTATCCGCATCACGTTCTTTGCAATAATTATTTAACATATTAGTTCTTACATTAACTCGTACATTCCGGGATATTTTCGTGTTACTCACTGTTAGAATATATTTGATAAAAAGATGGTAATAGGGATAGCCAATGTGGCCCTATGAATAGTTGGAGAGAAATGCACAGAAAAAACATATACCTCTGAT
>WURV02150631.1:3607-17419 GCA_011762755.2 Epimenia babai | reverse complement strand
AGGGAGAGAGAGAGCGTTGAAGAGTGGAGCAAAGGTGAACGTGAAAGTAAGATCGGCGAAGTGTACACGCTTGAATATTGCGACACGATCGAGTGTTTTCGACTGCCTTGTGTTTAAGGCAGACTTATGAATGACTGTGATACCTCAGAGATACTTTGGTGCAGTGAGATTGAGACATTTGTAAGGAACAACAATTGTTTTGAATGGTATGCGCTGTTCCACAGAAAGCCAATGAAGGGAGATCAGGGCAGGAATGATATGTTGAGAGCGACGAATGTGAGTAGGAAGACAAGCTGCACTGGCTGGAAAGTTGAAAGGGAATTGCAGTAGTCAATACGGGCAGAAACAAAAGTGTGAACGAGTACTGGGCAGAGGGTTAGGTAGATATTTTGAAATACACGAGGTATTTTTGAGACTGTGATAGCCATATTTAATGACATTGCTGATGTGGTTTCTGAAGGTGAAGTGAGAGTCGAATATAACTCCTAGGTTACGGACAGTAGCAGTAGGAGTTATGGTAGCATCGTCTAAAGAAATGGAAATTATCAGTGGCGGTGCACGACGGAAGGGTGCGGAGATGAATAAAAGTTCGGTCTTGTCTGAGTTTTAGTTAGCTTCAGACTAAGCTTTAGTTTATTGCTCAGCATCCACTGAGAAGTGTCTTGGCATTTGGAAATTTGAGACTTATGTTGGGTTAGCAGGATTTATGGGAAACCAGAGTTGGGTAATAGTAATATTTGATACAGTTTCTTTGAATGATGTCACTGAGGGGTGTTGTATAGGATGATTGTACACAATCTTTTATAACTATGCCAAAATGATAAATACTGAGTTCTACTCTATTCTTACTGCCAAGTGCTGAGACCAACCCGATACCATACAGGAAAATGTTTCTGTCATGTCAGAAGAAGTAACGGAGGTCCTTTGATTTAAAGTGATATGAAGAAAAGAAAGCAAACAATTAAGTATAAACATCTTACATTCATTTACAATTCATTTAGTCAAGTGAAATTAAACTTAGATTTATATCTTAATTTATGGATATTCATTTATAGAATATCACAAAATAGTTTATGAAATGGCTAATGGCTAATTTCTTAAATACTTACCGAAACATAACAAAGACCGGGGACCCTATTGAATCCTCTAATGTCCTGCAAGATCAGTACATAAACCATGTATATGAAATGAAAGTTAATGAAATAAGGTTTTATTTATTTATAGTGCCATTTTAGCAAGTGGCAATCAAAGACACTACACAAATTTACAAAATTTAAGGCTAACGAAACAAAAGGCAAACAAAAGAGGCCTCAAGACGCTCAGCTGAAAAAGAGAGAGAAAAAAGAAAAAGACAGAACAAGAGGCCAAGGAGGCCATCTTGATATTACGAGAAGACAAGAAGACTGCTTGACATCAAAAACAAGAAAGAGGCCAAAGAGACCTGACAATACCCATTACAATACCGAAACAAGACAAGAGAAAAGAGACTCGACAATACCCATTACGATACTGAAACAAGGCAAAAGGCCAAAGAGACCCGACAATACCCATTATGACACAAAACAGGACATGAGACCAGAGGGACCTGACAATACCCAGTACGACACTAAAACAAGAAAATACAGATCTGAAAAAAACCTAGGCTGAAATCACATCTAATTGCCAAAACAGAGATGCTCTAAACAAATCTGAGTATCTGACAAATGGCAGACCTTCGCACTAAGCTGACATGGAAATAAGGATTTTCAAATTAAAAAGTTGATAGAAACTACCCCCTTTGCTCCCATGATGAGATGCTGAAGAAATATAAAAGATACTAACGCAAGGACAATATATGCCAAATGAAAATAAGAAAATGTTAACATTGGACAGACGGGCGGACGACGGTTGAAGCCCCATCAGAAAAACTCATCGAGCATAAGCTGAAGTGAGCTAAATAAATGGTCTAGCAAGACAAGGGTCAACTGGAATCTTTACGATATTGTATTCTGCACAAGAACAAATTCCATGTCTCAGTTGAATATCGCCAACTGATCAATTCTGTTCTTCTGTTCTACACATCAGTAACCTAAACAGCAATAACCATTACTCGTGTTATGCTCAGTGTTTGTTACTGTAGAAATTTATGCACCTAAAGTTTGATTTGTTTATTACTGAAACCAAATATGCGATCAAATGCATTCATTTACCATCACTAAATTTTACCAATTCTCTTTCCCAAGTGTCTCTTTATAGCCATGTGTTAAAAGGGCACTAGATATCAATAAAATTTCATTTCATTTACAAATTCCGTCTATTTCACTTATCTACTTAACCCCTTTAACGGCTATGACATATATATACATCATCACACATTCCTATTTACATTGGCTATGACGTATATATGCTCCATCATACACTATTACCTGTTTGCTATCGTTTACGACGTATTTATACGTCAAAACGATGTCCAATGTTAGTTAAGGGACTGAATCGACATCAAACATTGACACATTGTATGCCACGGTGCAGAGTTGTGTCCCTGATATCATCCCTAGTAACGAAGGCAGAGAGAAAATTCCGATTCTGTCACCATTGTTTTCTACTCCGGTTTCCTTTTCATCGATAATATTATACGATATCTTGATATAACTTGAGCTTTTCTGAAGATTTTTTGACGAAATGCCTAAAGTTATATGCCTACATTGTCATTACTTTGAAGGCAGTCCTGATATGTAGTTATTAGTGCAAATTAATTCAACTGTACAGTATAGTTTACACGATTGGTATAAGGACGGTAAAGTGGTTAATTCATTTTAAATATATGGCGCTGAAAATAATACAAATATATCATTGATGCATACTTATATATTCAGCTAGATAATATTTTTATTGATAGCATGACAACATAAAGGTAATCCATAATAATGAGGGAAAATAACAGAGAAAAACAGCTGTGATGGTTAGGACACATAATGAAGATAAAGATAATGTGGCAAAACATAAGTGCCATATATCCAGAAAATCAACGAATATGTTATTTGTGTCTGAATGACAAAAAGGTGCGTAGAAAGAGTGCATAAAATATAACATGTGCGTTTGAGAATTATGTGGTGCAATTAATAGGAACTTGCGAACCTTGACAGTTCATCAGTTACGACAGTAAGCTCAATACATTTTTTTTACTTTTCAGTGTTTATTTACCATTGATGGCAGACGAAATTGTACTTGTACTTACTTCAATCTAAGTAAACCATCGCAATTCACCAAAAACCATATAACAAAATATACAATCGGTTGATCCCGGTATTTGATTGTTACATCCCTTTATTCACCTGTACTTGAGCTAACATGTAACCTGTTCTCTATGCTGGTGGTTTTCTATACAACAGAAGAAAGACCAGGTCCGGTTAGATGTGAAGTAACTCACCACATACCTCGCGTATATTTCGCAGCAATGACGTTTTAGTATCATACTGGTAGAAAACATTCTCAATAAAAGTGCTCTGTTATACTTACATAGTAGCCTACTAGTAATAATATTGTGTGTACTAAATCAATAATGATCGTCTACTGCATAATAACTACATACTGTATGCACATTCTCTTGAGAAATGAACATATGAACGATGTTTAGTCATTCAATTTCAATAGTTAGCCCGTTAATACTGGGAAATACAGATGGTAATTACCAACATACCAAACACATAAAACTTTTAGGAGAATAAAAATCCATTAGATACACTTGAGGTGTGAATACTATTGGGTTATATGATAAGAATAACAAGCAGCTATTGACTATGTTGGCAGATGGTTGTGAATAACATCGAGCTAATGACCGAAATGCAGGTAGCCAGTGATTACTCACAGCTCGATTTATAGGCTAGCTTTGTAAAGGGCCAAAAATAGCCTAGACAATGATTACCTACGTAATCAGCCTATTGTTTGCCTCTGCAATATTGTTAGTTTTCATCAATATGCAGGACTACGAGTGGTCAATTTAATTATTAGTTATAATTCAATTTTCATAGATATCGTCTATATGTTATGCTTTCTATGTTAAATGTGACTGGCAATCTCATGACTAAAGTCACACTCAAAATACACTATTGAAAATTTTTCAAATAAACTAGTTGTCATTGTTTTTTGTCATTGTCTCTGTCCCAGTTGTGCACATTACATAATCTGTACATATAAATAACTTAGAATGGTGTACAATTTATTTATGGAATACATTTTAAAAGTATTGTGTTGAGTTTGAATTTTTTACCAAGTGGCTAAGTTCATTAACAGATAAAGATTCATTAATCAGTTTGAAGTTGAGTGAAGGCACTTTTATTAAAACGGGTTAGCTAGTATAAATGTATGCACCAGGGGTAATAAAATCCGGGAAATAAACATTCACGAATTATCCTGCACAAATTTTTACATTTACGGTATACTAATACAGAGACACATACATACACATAACACATTTTGCATCTTGAGTTATGCTTCCACTTGCAAGTGATAACAGAGTTATACGCTAAATACAGAGATCCATTAGTGACATTATGGCATTAATATGATATACAGTATTCCTTTTATAATCAGAAGTACGGTGTAACATGAACAAGTGATAAAACTGGATATATAGTTAGAATAGCCTATATAGTATACGTATGGTCTACCATATCGTAATATCCTACAGTGCGAACATGAGGGCGTGTCCTGCATAGGATAAGGTTACTGTTAATAAAGTGACTCACTCGTCGTCGATATGTTGAGGGAAGAGGTTGTTGTTGAAGTGTGTACAGAGTACTTGGCATAGACAGATGGCCAGTACGGGAGATAACTCTTCCTCATAACCACTCTGCTGTTGTGGAAAGTAAAGCAAATGTCCCAAAACCACCTACACTCAAATGTAATAAACAAACATTACATATTTACTCGGTCTTAAACATACGAAGTAACATTTCATCATGGACCATATCATATATTGCCGATTTACCATGTTACAAACATCGTGATCTACGAAAAATACAATCAATCCTCTTGATAAATGTAATAAAATGATGCAGACTACAAAATTAATGTACATTAAACATTAAACATCGACCCGCCCACATTATCTACACACTCTGCTAATTCTGATTACCTCTCGCATCACAGCCTGCACCAACCGGTCCATAGTCTCGCACTGGTCAGCCTGGTCACTGGTAACAAGAAGTAATCGGATTAAAAATACATGCATACTTGATGCATACTCCACTCCCACATCCACCAACACACACCTCGCCGAAACACGCCAATACTCACCTACACACACGCATACTCACCCACACACACACCGATACTCACCCACACACACCGATACTCACCTACACACACCCCTACTCACCTACACACACCCCTACTCACCTACACACACCGATACTCACCTACACACCCCTACTCACCTACACACACCGATACTCACCTACACACACCGATACTCACCCACACACACCGATACTCACCCACACACACGGATACTCACCTACACACACCGATACTCACTTAGACACACCGATACTCACCTAGACACACCGATACTCACCTAGACACACCTATACTCACCCACACACAGGCATACTCACCTAGACACACACCGATACTCACCCACACACACGCATACTCACCCAGACACTGATACTCACCTAGACACACACCGATACTCACCCACACACACCGATACTCACCCACACACACCGATACTCACCTACACACACACCGATACTCAAATAGACACACCGATACTCACCTAGACACACCGATACTCACCTAGACACACCTATACTCACCCACACACATGCATACTCACGCACACACACCCATACTTACCTATACACACCCATACTCACCCACACACACCCATACTCACCCACAACACACACCCATACCTGCCTACACACACCCATACTTACCTACATACACCCATACTTACCTATACACACCCATACTCACCTACACACACCCATACTCACCTATACACACCCATACTCACCCACACACACCCATATTTACCTCCACACACCTATACTCACCCACACACACCCATACTTACCTAAATACACCCATACTCACCGGCACACACCCATATTTACCTCCACACACCCATACTCACCGGCACACACCCATACTTACCCACACACACCCATACTTACCTACATACACCCATACTTACCCACACACACCCATACTTACCAACACACACCCATACTCACCTACACCCATATTTACCTACACACACTCACTCATTTTCACCGACACACACACACGCACATACGCACCTAAACACACCTATACTAACCTACACACACCCATACTTACCTAAACACACCCATACTCACCGACACACATACTGACCTACACACACATACTCACCTAAACACACCCATACTCGCATGCATGCACAAATGCACCCACACCAAACAGCACACCTTACATCCACACCCACAACATACAAGTCATAGGATTTTTTTCTGAATATTATCGCATGGGTTCAAGTGAAAGTAAATAAATGCTTTTTGATAAGGATATTTACCATTTAATACCTGAAATAAGTTAATACTGTTGAAAATCTTTCATGGTGACATGAAAAAAAACATTGTTTATTATAAGATGACCTGTGTAGTGAATATCAGTCACATTTTCAATATTGCCTTGGGATAGCCTACCAATTTTGCAATTTTTCCACTTCACTACATTATCCTTAATATAGAAGATATATAGAATACATACAAAAATCTTGCTCATTTCCTGTAGAGGATGAATGAGAATACATATCTGCAGATTTGATGGTGCAATCTGTCATATATAAAACAACTATAAAACAACTACAGCAGTGAAAGCACGATTATAAAAAGGCTGTAACCATAATGCGAGATGAGGTGCAAGAAGCATACATTTCTGACTGAAGAGACTCCACCATGGCTCGGATTGTGTCAGGGAGCTGTTGCAGGTGCCGGGAGATGTCTACTTGCTGGTATGTGGGTTGGATTGTAGGAGTCAATGGTGGGTCGGGCAAGTTGTTCTTTATGTGACCTGATGTCAACCAGTAACCAGTATAAAGTATCCAGTATCCAGACACACATGAGCATTATAGATAATTAATTAAAACTACGCTTTAAGACAATGCCTTATCCTCATATAAGGAAACTTTTCTTATCAAAAATGCAAAATTCAGGTCATTATCATAATACTGTGCTTAATACTAAATGCCATGTAACATTTTTAATATGAATTGAACGGGGAAAAAAGGAAAAGGCGAGGTTTTGGTGCTACTGTTTAATTAAATGTCAGTCGCACGTACAACATTACCCTGTTACATCCCTAATATATTTTTATAATAAACCATTTCACGACGTATCTTTCTCAATATTCAAGCACGAAAATCATGCTCATTTCCTATCATGGAAGGCGCAGGAAAGAATCCCTAGTTTGTGCCGGTTCGAACTCGCAACCTCTCGCATGAAAGGCAGCGCTTCTAACCACTACACCACTAGCGCCAATAAGGGAGTTTAGTTTGTGGAGTACCACCTACAGACCAATAAATAGTTGGCACAATTTAGGAAATTAACTTCAGAAGAGAAATAAAGACCTAAAATGTGGTGCACCTTTATATACAGAGAAAATTACAATATAACGAAATATTAGTGTAAAAATTAGATGTTTCAAAAGTGTTTCATAAGACAAACTATGTCATGTTAATGTTAGATTTAAACAAACTGATTTCATTTACATATTTGAAATTGGAGTTCAGTTCATTCCATCATTGAACAGTGTGAATTGGTATAGCACTAGTTAACCATACACGGTCACCCAAACTGAATGATTCTGAATAAAAACTCATCAACAATGACGGTGAATGGTACAATTTTGTTAAATTTAAGGCTAAGCTAGTAAACTTTCAGTCAAAATTTGAATATAAAATGTATTAGGCAAACTCCAATTTTATCTGAAAAACTCTTTAATTTCCATACAAAGTGTACTTACAACCTTAGTATTCAGCTACCTCCTAGAAAATAACGATAGCACTAATCTAAAAATATTTCTGGCAGCTTACAACTCAGTATTCTAATTTGCTATGAAACAACAAGAAGTTTTTTCAATATCTTCCTCCTCTACAGACCGTACATCGTACATGCACACACCTATTAACCAGGGTAAAGTTATATGATTTATTTAATCACTTTACTTACGGTATATCTCTATATATGCAGCCAGATTTTTTCACACGCTTACTTAATACAGCATTTAATATATGCACCATGTTAGATAATTTACAGTAACGTCATTAGTTATAGTATAATTTACATGTAGTTTTTATAGTTGCATATACATGAAATGTAGCATGAAATATTTCAATGTGTCGTTGTTTTGTCGTTTCGTTTCATCTGTTCTCGTCTTATATGGCTACAAGATTCGATTGCTATAACCTGCATCGTTTCGCATTGTGCTAAAACTTATTGTTTTGTTCAATTAAAAGACTAAAAAGATAATAAATAGAACCATCACCATTCATTTAACTAGCAGTCTACTGTTAATCTGCGTATCTAACAGCAGGGAGGAGTAGCGCTGCCACATTGGTAAAACTCAAGATAACACTTTTGTTTTTGCCTATTTCACTTTAGTCATTACAACTTCTCATAGTATCCACTTTTTGCTCACGAATAAAAATATGTCGTGACGTCAAGCAGGATAAAATATCATTAAGCTTTAGAGTCTCGAGGTAGATCTAAAATCAATTACAGCATGTCACGCGACATTACTTTACTGCCTCACTTTACGATGACCATCGCTCCGTCAGGACCAGGCAATTGTACGACGCAAGTGCAGATTAACTAGATAGTCACAACTGGTCACTAAGAAAGACAGTGGGCTGCATTGACTGACCTAGGGGAGCATCTTCATCATCATCACTGAAGACGGCATCGAGTGGTGAATTGTCGATCGCATGGTTGTTTGTCTCAGTGATGTCTATCGTATCCTTTATAGTACTTGCTGCATCATCTTTGATGACTGTCAAGGAAAAAAAATAGCAGGCCACAATTAACCCATTGTCTTGGACATTACTGAGCTTTTAGTTAGTTAAATATAGGTCTATTATTTTTGTTATCATTGTGTAAGTCATTCTTGGCTTTTTAGAAAGCTGGTGGTTAACATTACAAACAGGTTGGCCTTAGTTAAAATGGATGCAGAAAAACTCTATAGTGAAAATTAGAGCATCTCAGACAGACAGATGACCTACGTCCATTCACGCCACTGGTTCCAGAGGTCTCCAAGCAGGCTACATTTGTCACACACTCTCCTAAATCAGTGATAGTTAATTATTTACAATGAGGCGACATCTCAGACAGTTGACCTACGTCCATTCATGCCACTGGTTCCAGACGTCTCCAAGCAGCCTACATTTGTCTCACACTCCGCTGAGTCAGTAATAGTTGATTATTTACAATGAGGTGACATCTCAGACAGTTGACCTACGTCCATTCATGCCACTGGTTCCAGATGTCTCCAAGCAGCCTACATTTGTCACACACTCCGCTAAGTTAGTGAAAGTTGATTATTTACAACGAGGTGACGAGATAGTGGAGAGGTAAATGTTATAGAGACCTTGCAGTGAGCACAAGATATACAGCCAAGACAGAGGAAAATGCCCTTACAAAACCACATGGCAAGGATTAATTCTGATTTAGATACAATTGATTGTTATCTATTTCATGCTCACGGTAAATGTACATAATTGTATTCAACATTGATCTGTAGTACCTGTATACTGTTAGGTGTTAATATTATATAATTTAGGTAATTACATTATAGTCTTAAAACATTAGCCTATTGTTTCATGTAAAGTGTGTTTCTTTGACAGCTCTGCTGATAAGTACACTTTAAACAAATAAATTTCATTTCATTTCATTTCATATGGCCATTTCCAAAGAATTACAACACTGTGGCTACAAAGCATTGACTATGTATTCATTTCGATCAGCAATACTACAAGCGCAGTTTTTTTATAACTGCACCCATTTCTACCGACCATCATTGTTGTACATGTCGCTGAAAGCCACTAGATGGGAAATAAGCTATTTGAAAACATGTAAATAAAATAATACAGTATAATTAGGAATTCACTAGATTCTTATCTACAGTTGGATGTTTGTGTAAGATATTTTGAGATGTAATGTTAAAAAAGAATTTAGGTAAGTAAATAGGCAATTTCCAATCAATATGACATGAATGATGTAAAGTAAAAGTGCAACCATACCATCGGATGAACTAAATTCGGCAAAGTTTTCTTTGATAAGCGCCCTCAGTTCCTTGTCTAGCTTAGGATTGTCAAACAACGGTGATAAGCTCCTGAAACCGTCATGAACGCAGTATTAGTGACACGCGAAAAGGGCCTTTAGTTCTTTGTCTAGCTTAGGATTGTCAAACAACGGTGATAAGCTCCTGAAACCGTCATGAACGCAGTATTAGTGACATGCGAAAAGGACCTTTAGTTCTTTGTCTAGCTTAGGATTGTCAAACAACGGTGATAAGCTCCTGAAACCGTCATGAACGCAGTATTTGTGACATGCGAAAAGGACCTTTAGTTCTTAGTCTAGCTTAGGATTGTCAAACAACGGTGATAAGCCCCTGAAACCGTCATGAACGCAGTATTTGTGACATGAGAAAAGAACCTTTAGTGTGCGAGCTTTGAGACAAACTAATAATCAGATATATACACATTAATAATGTCCACAGCATCATTACGGAATATTAGCTACTCCAAAAAATACAAGAATCACCTTTAACTGTGGTAGCTGTAATGAAATTAAAATAGACAGATAACGAACAAATAACATGAGTGATTGTTTATTCACACAAATTTCTGAGTGAGCAATATATGGCTCATGGAAAATCATTTACACAAGTTTTCATATACGAACCTAGTGGGACATCATTTACACAAGTTTTCATATACGAACCTCATGGAAAATCATTTACACAAGTTTTCATATACGAACCTCATGGAAAATCATTTACACAAGTTTGCATATACGAACCTCATGGAAAATCATTTACACAAGTTTTCATATACGAACCTAGTGGGACATCATTTACACAAGTTTTCATATGCAAACCTCATGGAACATCATTTGCACAAGTTTTCATATACAAACCCTATGGAACATCATTTACACAAGTTTTCATATACCAACCTTATGGAGCATATTGTTCATACGCAGGGGTTATAAAACAAATATTCGCATTATTCTCAATAGATAATATTATTACTCTGTCTAAGTCATGACAACCTTGACAATAGTGCTGAGGGAGTTGAATTTGTATTGAGATTACTGGGTACTTACTGTAAAACACGTTTCTCCAGTATACAGCGCAGTGACGTGTAAATACCCTGACGTACTTGCGCTGAGAGAACTGGGCAAAAATTGGGCATTATCTGCAAGGCCACAAC
This sequence comes from Epimenia babai, assembly GCA_011762755.2. Taxonomy (NCBI): domain Eukaryota; kingdom Metazoa; phylum Mollusca; class Solenogastres; order Cavibelonia; family Epimeniidae; genus Epimenia; species Epimenia babai. Next base: position 5,958 of record WURV02150631.1, on the reverse strand, counting down.
AGCAAAAAGCACGTCAATCAAAATAATTGCAAGGAGTAACAATTTACAAAGCGCGTAGGGAAACCCATTCAAATCAAGACCACATAGCGGGTATTGGTATTTAGTGTAGTTGTTGGATCATTGGAATAAAATCTTTAAGACCCAGGGTCGATCCCTCATCTAGCCTGTACACTATGTATAACGTTTGTTGGGCAAAAGGTGCCTTAAACGCGTCTTGACCAACGCATCTGGGTAGCCATTGCTGTTTGGTTATGTAAAAGCTTCTTCCCTCTGATACTGCTGCGTTTCGGATGTTTTCTGGATAGTCTTTATGATGTCTACCACCTGTCTGTAATCTTAAGAAATTGTCTTCTGTGTACCGCCATAAGCACCTATGGATGTAGTGTTCAACAATGTTCGGCAGCCCAAGAAAGAGCAAGTTGCTGTAATCAAGGTGAGAGATGATTAGTGAACAGACAATAGAAAGAGCATTAGACCAAGCGATGTAAGGATGAACTAGGCAGATATAAGACGAATGAAAGAACACATCTAACGTACTTGTATACATGAGATTCAAGATCAAGATCAATAAATCACCAATAGATATAGGGAGAAATAGAGCAATAGTTTGGGAGCGAGTCATTATCAATGAAAGGGAGATCAATCTGACCATCATCCAAATACATGTCTTTTCGATATCCGATGTAGTTTTTAAAACAGGCCAGTAGTTCGTGAGATCAAAGGATGGCTTTTTGGTGATGGATAGAACAGAAGCAGCTCTCCATGTCTCAGGGAAGACAGAAGGATGGAAAGACTATTTCACACTATGAACGAAAAATGGAACAATTGTCGTATGACATCACGAAAGGAAAGTTTCAGGCAGCGGATCAAGAGATCCCGATTTTTCCGAACCAAGATACAGATCAATGTCCTCATGAAGCAGAAGCCGAAACTGTGAGAAGAAATTATCGACGAAAAGACATTGACTGGATAGTGTCAAGGTGGTGATAGAATCAGGAATTTTGTGACCTCTGAATTGGAAAAATGGAATGTTTCATTGAGATCATATACAGTCGTGTAAGGGGTAAGTTTGTATCCAACTCACACAGATTTGTTTACACCATATGTTGATTTATGGTCACCCATACACTGTACAAACTTATTGTGATAGAATCAACGTTTGGCGACGTCGTTTAACATACACCGTGTAGAAACCAGAAGTACATATATTACAAAACCATCACTCGGCTTGCCAACATTGTCACAACCATATAGATTGCTATAAGGTTATATTTCTTCCATAGAGTACTTGCTTTAATCCTTGAGATATTGGAAGTTGAACTTTGCTAATAAGTGCATTATAATGAGTACATGAAGTGGGAGATTGGATGAGTATTTTCTATAAAAACTGAACATAGTCGTGACCTGGGAATTACAGGAAACTTGTTTAATATTGATGTCAATGCATAGGAACAACTATCGCATATCCTGCGGAATCTATCTCTGTTATTTCATCTAATGAAGTTAACACTCTGGTAAACTCATTCTAAGTGTCTGTGCGGCACAAGTTACCTCCCCTAGCTGCGATGACGATACCATGAACGAATCTAGAAGAGAACATGCCTAGGACAATATCTGCCAAATGGCAAACCTCTGCGATAAGCAGTTCTTGAGAAGATTTTTTAAGAAAAATTGCGAACATCGGCACAAGTTACCTCCCCTAGCTGCAATGACGATACTATGAACGCATCTAGAAGAGACCATCCCTAGGACAATATTGGCCAAATGGCAGACCTCTGCGATAAGCGGTTCTTGAGATTTTTTAAGAAAAAATGCGAACATCGGCACAAGTTACTTCCCCTAGCTGCGATTACGATACCATGAACGCATCTAGAAGAAACCATACCTAGGACAATATCTGCCAAATGGCAGACCTCTGCGATAAGCTGTTCTTAAGACTTTTTGAGAAAATGTGCATAGTAATTCAGTTAATACACATTTTAAACTATAAAGTGCATCTGACAGTATAGGTATGTTTTAAGAAACACTATGAAATTTATTAGAATTATTATTGTCCATGACACACAGTAGTTTCTAAAAAAATTATGCAACAGAACAAGCATTGCTCGAAATTACCTCCCTTTGCTCAGATGACAATTCAGAACAGTGTAATCCATTAATGTAATCCATCAATGTTGGCTCACCCGACACATGAAATCAAGTAGTGTGGCAGTGATGGCAGGGTGTGGTCGCATTGAATAGTACATCACGAGAATGGCTGGCTCTGTAACCACCATTCCACGAAATGAAATGAAAGCAAATGAAGGCTCTGAAACTGTGCTAAGAAGTGGTGATACATCATGACAACTGCC